>JAOYSI010071001.1:0-22164 GCA_025775065.1 Hiodon alosoides
CGATATGCTTGGGCAGGTGACGCGCATATTGTACTTGCTGTGTACACCCGTGATTTACAGTGAAACATTACACTTGCTGGATCAAAGGCAATCTTTTGATCTTCACCTTTTGATGACATACGAGACCGACCCGGTTAGTTTGGACACAAAATGAGTTGATGCCAAGGCAAAAAGTGGAAGTTACAAATGATTATGATGCATTTTGTTTTATTGTGATCGAGACTTTAGACAGCTTTTACTTTTTTTTTTTGGCTTCCCTCACAAAGTAAAGCAGAGCTCAAAAGATGTTACAGGTACAGCGCGCGCTACCCCGAGACATCCCATAATCTCCACATCGGAGACCATGCTCAGAGCGTCGAGGGTTCCTTTCGTTTTTCCGGGTTTCCTTGGGACGGTAAATACAGAAGTACCCCCAGACCAAGTGTGTTCGAAGTGGGGTGGGGGCCACCTTCACCCGGTAAGAAAGCCGTTCCACGGAAGGAGAGTGTCAATGTCATTCTGCTACCTTCAGGGTGAGCACACACGTCTACTCTACTCATTTTAAACAGGTTCACATACAACACCAGTCTCTACAATACCAATTTCCACCCAGGCGTTCATCTTCCTTTCTTGACCCAAATTTTCGTTTTGTGTGATCTCTTGGGAGTTTAATTAAAATAAAATAAAAAACTTGAAGGAAACCTTTTCTTTTACATATCCTAAAGAACACCTTGAGAGAGAATTTTTTTCACGATTAAAACGTACATAGTGTAATAGCAGACCAACAACCCTATGACGTGTGGCCATTTTCTGTCCAATTCCTTGGCTAAATCTGACACCAAAATAAAGCAGAAGAAAATACCGGAGTCAGGTTAACCAGGTGGGGGAACAATAAATACCAGGTTGATGAGAACTCTGCCCACAAGCATAAAAAAATCACAGAGGGAAGAAATGAGAAGCGGCCTATGCAACTATGCATCGACACACAAAGACAAATCACGGAATCAGTTGAAGTATCTGGGTTCCTGTAACACCCACAACACAAACTCAACTAGCGCGGTCTCCACGCGGCGATCACTTTACTGTAAAACGTCAATGTGCTAAAACGTACTAGTTCCACATTAAATCGGGAGTCATCCTCACGCAGCTACCAAACGGGAATACCGCATTCCAACCACTAATTAAAACAACAGTGATTGTATTGTTAGTTACTCGCTAAAGATGTCTGCCATACATAACAGTTTAGAGGAGCATAACTAAAATGTTTAAAACCTGCCTATTCTGCGGCTTCTTTTTAAACTCATACAGATGACAAAAAGTTAAAAGTTCTTGGTACATGTTTAAAACTAACAAGCTTAAAAACAGAAAAGTGCGAAGGGGGGGGGGGGGTAAAATAGCTCTCGGTGTAAACAGAGCATTGCAGACCCTGCATTTAATGCCGAACAACAGGGCAAAAGTGGCCCATCATCTCCCACAGGGCCTGGGGTGGTCTCGAGCGCTGCCACAGCGACCTTGGCCCCTCCAACCACGGCGACTGGTGACCGCCCAGTTGCTCACAGGTAAGGGTACTGGCCCAGCTTCCTGTGGCCTAGCTGGTAGCCGCCCTGGCCGACGTTGGAGCGGGCGTAAGGCTGGGAGGAGAACTGGTGCTGGTACGGCGCCCGGCCCATGCCGTTCTTCTGGAGGAGGCCGAAGGAGGAGGAAGAGGGGTAGTGCCCGGCGGTGCTGACGTGACGAGAGGAGGAGGAGGAGGAGGAGGAGGAGGAGCCAGAGCCGGCAGAAGAGCCAGACCCATGCAGCTGGTCCACTGCCTGGGAGACGGAGGCCAAGGCTACGGATGCCGGGTAGGCGTAGAGGCTGGGGGCAGAGCTGAAGAGAGGCGCCCCCTGCAGGTGGTAGGAGGCGTGGGAGGTGGTGGCAGGGTGGTAGGCATGCTGGCGGCGTAAAGAGCCACCGCCAGTTCGGTCTTGAGACGACGGCATTGCAGACGACTGGACCTAAACAAGAGAGAGACACCCGCCCCGTACCCCGTTCAGAAACAGCAGAGTCCTGGATTGCCCGAGCTGCTTTAGCCACTAAAATCCTTGCCGCCTTAATTGCTCATAGTCCTTAATTATACAGGTGACCATGCGCTGCACAGTCAAAAAATTATTGTCCTTCTTCATGGACAAGGCAGCTTATCTTTGCTGTAGAGCAAGTCATACTTTTCACACAAGCAGCCGTCCATTTAAGTTCCTTGATTAAAACATACTGATCATCAACTGGTTGGACCATGGCTCTAAAACCCTTTTCACATCTTCAGGCCCAAACCATTCCAGTGTTGATCTGGTCTAGATTCAGATTACTGGGACCCGTCATCGCTGAGATCTGCCAAGGACATACTTATGCGGTCCTTGATCCAGGCACCTAGTTATGGGGACATTACCTGACTGAGGTTGAGCGGCTGGGATCTGCTGGGGGCAGTTTGGTGATGGCGACTAGTGCCGGAGGCCCCGGGACTGCAAGGCTGTTGGGCCGACCCCTTCTTAGGCTTCCCACAAACGGCAGGATGGTGCCCTGGGGGAGCATAGAGGAATGAACGACCGGACCATCACATGGAAACCACAGGACATCCAACTTACTCATTAAAACCGACGATTGCGGTTCAGAGAGAGGACCGGTGGTGTGCGGGTGGGGGGGTCAGTGACAGATACAAGGAGGTAAAGACGTTTCCTTCCAAACCCCACTGACCTACTACGGCACTCTCCCCGGGCTGGGCCTTCACGGGTGGCACCATGATGGCCAGGGAGCGGGAGAGGTGCGCCGAGGTCTCCACAAAGCTAGGCAGGCGCCCCGGGCTGAGGGGGCTGCTGGTGGAGGAGTCCGAATCCTGCGAGTCGTGGACGGTCACGCAGCTGATGACGTTGGACCGCGGGTTAGCGCCACCGCAGCCGCTAAACGGGGAAACAAAAACAGAACAAAAAACCCACCGCGGCTTAGCTGCGTGTCGTGGTTCTGCTAGCGGCCCAGTACCACATTGGGGCGGCGCAGGGAGGCAGGACAGGGAGAGCGCTTTCCTTCATCCATAACTGATGTCATGATTAAAAACGTGATGCACAACGCCATAAAGCTGAGCCAGAGATGGCAACTAACTACATTATTCATCTTCTATGGGACGCAAAGCAGGAACACAACACAAAAGGTCCTGCATTGTGGGTTTTGGGTCGGGAAGTCACCTGGCAGCGGAAAACTTCCTCTCATCCTCATCCTCGGTGTCACTGTGGATGGTGATGATGCTGACAGCGGGGCTGGGGGTGTCGGATATTACGATCGGCTGAGAGAGGACGGCGTTGTAGGCAGGCGAGTTCAGCAGTGGGCTGTTGTGCACCACAGGCTGCAGCAATGACAAGGGCCTGTGGACAACCATCAACGGACACTGGAAGGGTTAACGTCGATGCGGAAGACAGGTAAAGCTAATCTGCACCGTTCACACTAATCTTTTGTCTTTTGTAACAGTTTGTAGTTTTTTTGTTTTTTTTTATACATACAAAATTATTTTGATAAATCCAAACAAAATCCCCTTGCTTAGACAAAGTATTTTCTATAATTCTGTACGTTTCTGAAGTTAAATCTGCAGAGTTTTCAAGGACCTGCGTGTTAATGGCGCAACACACTGAAATGCTATGTAATGCTATGTAAGTGATACTCAGTTAGTAGTCAGACATCTGGTCCAGATAGCTTTTTATTCACTACTCCGTCTTTTCAAAGGCCAACTGTAGTACACCCCCGCTTCCTATTTTTCTGGCCTCTGGCTTTGTCTTAGCGCCTACAGTTCGATCGCAGGCCAGCACCAGCGGACCCACCTGGCTCTGCTGTCGGTGTGCTGAGCCCTGGACCGGGCCCCCGGCACCGCGCTTTGCTGGGCTCTCCCGCCAGCCGTGCCCATGTTGACAGGCTGAGAGGATCCCAGGGTCATGTGGCCCCCAAGCACGGACGTCTGCTGCATGACGTTGCTGTACTGCCCGCCATGACAGCCCCTGGTGGGGGTGGTGATCACAAGACTCAACATTCATTTCCAGAGCAATCGTTCCTAACAACGCCACAGTCATCTTCCCGTGGAGTGTCTTTTCTCTGCCTATACCATGAATTACTTTAAACCATTATCAATAATTATTATGAAAGGATAACTGGCTATTTAAACACCACGACATACTGCCCATCTCTCATCAACAGTAAGAGGTTGCCCCTCATTAGTTACCGTTAGTCTTTGACTGCCCAATTAACATAGTTCTATCAGAAGTGTTCTCCGTGGGGTGATTTTTAACTTCCTTCCAGGTAAAGTTCAATGCTAGAACAGCACTGAACCGCGCCCCACTCACCTCCAGTTGTTGACCTGCTGGGCGGCACAGTCGGATAGGAGTGCCCCGAGTGGGGAATTGGTGACGACCGGCTGGGAGGGGTTGTGGATGGCCACGCCTGGCATCTGCTGCCAGGTGGAGGGTATGAGGATCTGCTGAGTGCCTGCTGGCCATGCCTGCTGAGGGCACACGCACACGCACACACCGCAACAAGGAGAGTCAGTTACAGCTGCTCCACAAGCCTAGTGCGTGCGATCAGCATAATCCTGAGTAGCAAGGCTGGCGTCACGATTAGCCGAGCCCAGCGGATGCGTACACAGTCACTAGTGTTTGTGCGTGAGTGTTTGTGTGCACCGTTCCTTTGGGAGAGAACAGCTCTTTGAGGACCTTCCATGTATGCGGCGGAAACGGTGAGTACGAAGGAGACGCGCTTTCCAGCAGGAGACGCTAGTTAGTGCAAGCACAGGCATGGCTTGCGCATGCACTGCAATGCCTGGACAGAACACACGGGGGCGAGCTCAGTGTGGCCACCTGTCGAAACCAGGCGAGACGGGGCTGTCCCCCGACACGTGCTCTGCGACTCGGACGCGGGTGGGAGAGTGCCCAAGACCTCGGTTAAATCTGAACCAAAACATCCACGTTTTAAATCATTGGTCAAGATACCAAGCGACTACTGAAACTTTACTTCGGGTGGGGGGAGGGTCAAACCCTGGGGGTTTCCGAGTCCAGGCTCGGATTCGCTGTCTGGGCTAGAATCCGAGACCCTCCGACCACCAGAGCACTGGAACTGCGTGAGAAGGCTCTGGGCCGTTAACGCTGGGGAGAGAAAGGGGGTTGAAAACATGATTGACTGGAGTGGTGTGATCCTTCAAATCCCCCGAGGGGGGCGGGGTCTGTGTGAACCCTAGAAGACAGACTGACGGGGCTTGTTCAGGTACCTGTGAGAGAGGCTGGATTTAAAACCACACAATGAACTTGGAAGGCCCGTGCTCTGAAATAGAAAGGTCTGAAAATAGAACTTCTTTTATTTTCTATTTAACAAAACACTTAACGCCGTTTCACATTCGCAGCAAAAGTGGTCTAGCGTTTGATCCTCACAGCAGTGAATGGCCCTATTGAGACGTTGGTCGACACAAGTCTTCCTGGTAACGCCACAGCTCCTCAGTGCGGCAATGGGAGGTTTGGGGAGGGAGGGGAGGGGGCGGGGCATGAGAACGAGAAGCCGCAAGCAAAGCGCAGACCAATCAGCACATGCGGCCCATGCCTTCTTCAGCTGTCGGAGGGGAGGGGAGGGGTCGGGCGCAGGACCCGCGGTGTGGCTTTACCAGCATGGTGGCAGTCTGCTCCAACAGGGCAGGCCTTCCGGCCCCGCAGCCCAACGCCAGGGGGACGGAGTACTGGGGCGCCACTGCTGCCATTGGGGGGTGGAGTGTGGCCACCATCATTGGGGTGCAGGTGCCCTGAGGAGGAGGTCGTTCAGGAGGGGGGGGGAGGGGGTGTTAAATTACTTAAGGGGGGAAATCCGTCACAGGGTCTGCCCTGCCCCCCTCCCCATCACCAAACTGGCAGAGGGGGGAACTGGACGGTTCCACAACCGTGGGAGATACGAACACCGTGACGGTGACAACACTCCTGAGGTTCTTCAACGCAAGAATTATCAAGCGTACAAACCGTGCATGTTCTTCATAAAGCATTGTCACACATTTTGATACAAAATGCCTAAATTCTCAAAATTATACCAGGGCAAGTAAGATAAAAAATAAGTTAAAATTTTGTCCATCAGAAGTCCCTTAAAAAAATAAAATTAAAAAATAAGGATAAAAAGGTACATTTTGAAATTAATGCTTTATGAACAAGGCCTTAAGCGTTTAGCTTTGCTTGCAATTTTATCATTATAAGCTTATTAGAACCTCAAGAGTTCAGTACTGAAAGAGTGTACGTCTCAGTTCTGCGTGAACAAAAATATACATTCCCAAAAACCTGTTATTGGACCCCTGAATGAAAATGCCCAGAAATAAATAAATACATTTATTTAAGGGTATAAATATCATTTAAGTAAATATACCTCAACAAAGACCAGAGAAAAAAACTTCACCTTGCTGTACACAAAATGTGTTATAGGTTTTACGAAGACCTAATATTTTTTTTTTTGAAGAAGAAGAAAACGTATTCCAAGCTGGATGGAAAGATTCTAAATAAAACTATACAAACCTTAATGAAATGGCAGTGAAGTCTTCTAATCCAAAGCTGAAAGGTTTTTGTTTTTTAACTACACAAAAGGCTTTGAGGCATTGGTCTGAGGTTTGGGCTCTGAGGTATAAACAAGGGCAGGACTCACCTGACTGTCAAGAGGTTTGTTTGGCAGAAACAAAAACCTTTGTGACGCCGCTTTAAGCTTTGGGACACGGACATAAAGGGGATTCTTCCTCGGTCTACTGAAGGAAGCCCGATATTGGTTAAAAGACTGGAGAACCAGAACATAATACTCATGAAGTATTGCTAACGAGCTGAGCGCCGTAGCGGTTTCCCATTGCACTCGATCGCAGTTGCCATGCAGCCGTATAAATGCAGCTCCCCAGAGAATTCAAAGAGGTGACAACAGAAACTCTTTCACTGGGGGTGGCCACAGCTGTCATCTCTGAACAGAAAGAGATCGTCTACCCCCGAACGGGACTTGACCGAAAACCGAACGCACGACGTCCGGTCGAAACGCGAAAATGTAAGTAAAATCAGGACAGAGCCGAATTCAGAGAGATCGGGCACGCGCTTCTGAGTTCCGTCTGAGCCTTACCTGTGTCAGCATGCCAGGCTGGATCTGTAGAGGCTGGGTGGACTGGTTCTGAGGGACTATGGGCACGGAGTTGTCCATCCTCATGGGGAAACCAGAGTGCTTGCTGGAGGTCTGAAGCCCTGGAGGACATGCAGTGAAAGCTGTAGTTAACCGACCCGCCGCGTTTGGGACGAAAGATCCGCCTTTGAAGTCGCGCGACGATCTTTACGTCGTGTTGTGGGAAGCACGGCGGTGGAGGGGCATGGCGCCCCCTTACCCTGGATGGTGGGAGGGCAGACTATAAGGGTCTGCTGGAAGGGCTCAGCCTGGCCGCACAACTGAGTGGGCCGAGCTGGCAGCGGCACGCCCTGCTGGGTGAAGCCGGGGATGTTGATGGTGGCCTGCTGGTAAAGGGCCGGCTGGTAGTTGAGCAGCGGGACGTTGCTGCTGAGGGAGAGGGACGGGCCGGCGGCAGAGGCCACCTGATGCCGGAGCAAAACATAGGGCCGGTGAAGGGAAAAAGGCCACACCCTTCGTCATTTGTCTGGAATCTTATATCTAAGCACCCTTCTCTTGTGTCATTCAATATACATTTGCCTAATGGCCATGTATGCTGCTATAGGGGAAAAGTGTCTACAACGGGATGTTTAACTGAATTGCTTACATTTATTACAGAAAAGCCTGGCTAATATCTCCACTGTCTTGAAAACACTATTTGGGGATACTGCAAATTACAGCTAATTTTGTTTTAGTTTTTTATAACTGTACCCGGACCAGAGACCCACGTCAATTTAAAAAGCTAAAGTGACTCAAAGTGCACTGGGATTCTGGTGAGCGACTTCATGTGTACTGTTGGCCCCGCTGACGGACGAACCCAAACCACCACCGAGGTGCAGCAGCGTGTCCCACCGTGAGGGGCCTCAGGTAGGAACCCAACGGCGCGCTCACCTGATTGGGCTGGTTGAGCTGACTGCTGAAGGTGACGGTGAGGTTGGTGGCGGCGCCGGGGGCCCCGTTGCCGGTGAAGAGGCTCTTCCCGTTGTCAAAGGCGTTGCACCTCCGCTTGCATATCTCCATGTTCTGGAAGCAGGACTTCACACTGCAGGGTTGGCAAAGGCACGAGTTAATCATTCATGGGATGACTAAACCATGACTTACAACCACGTTTCAAATATATTGGTTTTGTCAAAGGACAAAACAAACAAAACAAACAAACAAAACATAGCGAGATGCTACTCTCCAAGACCAGGAGTCACAAACGACCAAAAACCAGGGGCAATATCTTCATCATAAGTCATCGGATGAATCCTGTTGACCCTCCCAGCAGGATCTCCGAGAACATCCTTACGAACGGCAGGAGAAGGAATGAGTGTGGAATTTCTCCCGTGCTTACTGCGAGCTGTGTGGGAAGTGGAGCAGGTGGGCCATGGTCACAAAAGAGTGGTTCAGGGTCTTCATGGGGGTGATTCTCTTGTCAGCGTCCAGGGTCAGCATCTTCTTCAGCAAGTCAATGAACTCCCGTCGATCCGCCTTCTCCGCCAACATGTCGGTCCCTTCCAGATTAGTCATGTTGACCTAGGACAGGAGACACATCGGCGTGTTTTCGCATTTACATTTGTGTTTATCTTCACCCCGCAAACAATGCATTCTCCCATAAGCCGAATCCTTCCTGAGCCTATCAACCAATGGCAAACGCAGGGTGCAACAAGGACGACGCCCTTAGTTCACTACTCCGTTTAGGGAATACCATTTTCCTTTTTCGTCACGGCTCTCGGAGTGACAAAGGCTGACTGGGTATGCCTATAAGTCACAGACGGGATGCATGCCAGATTCACGAACCGCTCAAACGAAGACATTAAAGTTGCGGTGCGTACATGCCGACCTTCGGGACCCACTGAATGTAAACGCGGTACCTGCATCATGTCATCCAGACAGTTGAAAATGTATTTCCGAGCCTCTTTCGATTTAATCCCCATTTCTGCCTCGTGTTCCGCAGGTGTCTGCAGGAGGACAAAGGAAGTCGTATTTAAACACTGCACTTGTAATTAATTACCGAGCTGTAGGCTGGTAGGCTGAAGCACAGTCTTATAAAAGGATTATAATAGGAAAAGCACAGAGGGCTAGGCCATTTATCTACAGGGGAGCATTAGCCAAAAAGGCTTTTGTCTCCCCACAAACACAAGACACGCAACGGCCTTTAAGAGAAGCAGTTACCTTAAGCCTCCAGAGTGGGTAGCTGGAGTCCGGGCCTCTGTTGAAAAAGCGGCTGGTCTTGGTCCCGGCGCTCAGGAGGTACTCAGCCGGCAGCCCTTGGGTCTGGGAGATGTAGCGGATCTGAGGCCATAAAGTCAATTAAAGATTAAATTAAACCCTTAGTGCAGAAAAATAATTATGTGGATAGTAAGTTATGTTTAGTGCAGAATTACTGGAATATTAATTACAAATTCACAATGGGCATACACCCAATACTCTCTGTGAGCTCTAATTGCTACATTTCGCCGCTGTGGCTAGTTAGCCTCGTAGCATTTTTAGTCTTCTTTAGTCTTAGTCATTCTTGGCCCTCATTTGAACATACCATGCATGAACACAAGTGTAACGCTGACTTTTTCTACGCTTTTCTTACCTGATCGTATTCCGAGGCTCCAGGGTAAAGTGGCCACCCCAGGAAGAGCTCTGCGATGACACAGCCCAGCGACCACATATCAATGGCTTCGCAAAACGGCAGGCCCAGGATGATCTCCGGGGCCCTGTGGTCATGGCGACAGAAACGGACAGCCGTGAGATGACACGCCATCCTATGCGTCCTCAGAACAGGTTCGGAGTAAGCAAGCTCACACACAGAAGCACTGACTTCTTTGAAAGGACTTTCACAATGTTTAAAACAACTGCTTCATGTTAGGCTAGTCTAAGAGGCCGCCCTCTAAACACCTGGGGGGTTCTTCAATATGGTGAACACTAGCTCCTCTGATCACTAAACCAGCACCGCATAAAAATCGGCGAGGTTCGGCGAGAAATCTGGACTTACCGGTAGTAGCGAGACTGCAGGTAGGTGGAGCACACCGCCTTGGAGACGTGACTGGCCGAGCCAAAGTCGATGACCTTCACGCGGTAGGGCTGGCGGACGGGGTCCACCAGCATGATGTTCTCGGGCTTGAGGTCGGCGTGGATCAGGCCCAGGCTCTTCAGCTTGGTCAGGGCGGTGGCCACCTGCTGCAGGACGGGCCGGATGGACTTGAGCGGCAGCGGGCTGAACTTGCTGTGCTTGAGGAAGTCGTAGAGGTTCTGCTCCAGCATCTCGAACACCAGGCAGGTGTGGCTCTTGTGCTGGAAGCACTCGTGGGAGCGCACAAAGTTGAACTCATCCGCGTTCTCTGCGCTGAGCAGGGTGAGGATGCTCACCTGAGAGGGGAAACCAACGCGCATCACACAGGACCGAAGTACTTGGCTGCATTCAAAGGGCCGTGAAATGCTTTACGGAAAGGGCTTACAGAGGCAGGCAAAGCTCCTGGACATTCAACGTCCAGTTAGTAAAGTGTGCTTACACATAACCCTTTGTTTTGAAAACTTGAACCCCAAACACCCCAGCCTCAGTTGTTTCGCCCCATCCGGCTAACAACTCGCACCTATGACGAGCGAGAAAATTGGCAAAATTGCCATGTTTTTAACCGTTAGAAGAAACACAGTGCGCAGGTCAAACAGAGTCTTCCCTCAAGTCTTTCAACTACTGACCACTCTAAATAGCATGTGACCAGTGGCCAAATTTGTGATTACATTAATGTGATTGATTAATTCCAGTCATTCTTACCATTTAAGTATGTTGCGAGCAATTTTGCATTCCCTTAGGTTATACATTTACATTCTGCTTTTTTCTTATTCAGCAGACACTCGCAACGACATACAAACAGTGCAAATCAGTGCAAAGGGTAAAAAGTGCAATGTAGCGACCAAGCTACAAGCTAAGGTCGACAGGTGGGCACACTGACAAGGGTTACAGAGCTCGCAGGAAACACACGCCTACCTCGATCTGACCCTGACGGGCGTACGAAGGATGGTTCTTCAGGATCTTGATGGCCACAATCTCGTTGGTGCCGCGCTTCCAGCACTTGGCCACCTGTCCGAACGTGCCGCGGCCGAGGAACTCCAGCACCTCGTAGCTGTTGGACACCGAGCACAAGATCTCGTGCTGCACCAGCTGATAGTCGCCCTCACTGTGCGAGTTGCTGCTCTTGGTGGTGGAGGTGGAGTGGGCGATGGACTGGGCTGCCGTGCCGCCGTCGGCGCCGCCGGCGCGGTGGGAGAGCGCGGGAGCGGAGAGCTCCTCCAGGATCTGGACGCTGTCGCTGCTGTCCACCTCCTCCTTCTTACGCTTCAGGCTGTGCTGCCTCTGGTACAAGTCACGGGACTTGGAGGAGGTGGCGTTGTGAACGCGGCAGCTGGAGGAAGAGGAGGAGGAGGTGGAGGAGGAAGAGGAAGAGGAGGAGGAGGAGGGCCCCGGGAGGCTCCCGGTGCTATCAGCTGCCCGAACCACGATCTGCCCCCGGGAGCCCCCCGTCGGAGGAAAGATCAGATTGGCTGGGTTGTAGGCAGGGTTGAAGCTAGAGGAGGCGGAGCTGCCGGCGTTGCCCTGGGCGGGGCCGGGCAGGTAGTATTTGCTTTCGCCCGATTGGCTAGTCACATCCCACATGCAGTCCTCCACCTTCAGCTTCTTCACACGGCAGAAGGCGCTGGAGGACACCGAGGGGGATGAATAAATCTGAGTCTGGGAAGCCATAGCTATGGAAGAAAAAGTAGATTCATATCTTTAAAAAAAAATATATATATATATATATAAATAAATAAAAACACATATATTAAGACAGATATGCAATTTTGTCAACGCCCCATCTCAACGAATTCGGGCTTCCTAGGTACATGCTATCACACATTGCAGTTTATCTAAGCAAAACAAGAGGATCAAATTTACGTAGGCGTCGAGATGGCATAAAAAAAACAAAAACAAAGGCAAACATTTGTTTACATAAAATGAAAATAAAATAAAAATCACCAGACGAAAAATTTAATTCAACACCCGTTGCCAGATAAACAGATCCGAAACCCGTTAAGGTTTTTACATTAACGTTATAACATGTCCTGAAATGTCTGATCAGGACACATTCATACAGCCCGCACACCAACTCATACAATTGGTGCACACTTTATAAAAACAGTTACATCTACGAAATAAGGAATAAGACAGATCGAAAAAGGCTAGAGATTAAAAAATAAGCTGATTTTAGACAAGATAACATGCTCAGAATTCAGAAGACTCGACGATTCCTCATTACAACCAAAAACAATCGACAGATTGTTAGCATCGTACTCACCTATTTAATTCATCTCAAGATTGAAACCGAATTAAGTGGAAGAGATACCTTCTCATCAACCACCCTCTTGCCCTGCAAATCACCAGTAACAAGTTAATAGAAGTAGAAAGAAAAAAGGTTTTAATAACATAAATTCGGCTGTTACCAAGCTGGCTAGCTAGCCACAATCGTCATAAATCTTAGCTAGCCGTTGTCATGGATTGTCCATAACATAGACCGCAATGTAGAGACGTCGACATCACACAAACGTTTTTGAAAATAGACATATTCTGCATTTAGATAGTTAATTACCTGGGTGTCATTTAACCTTGCAGTTCCAATCTGTCACCGTTTTTCTCCATTATCTATTTAGGCCTCGTTATATTCCCACGACAAAGGTTAAAAAAGCGAGGTTATTGAATATTAAAGATGGAGATACATCAATATAAAAATAAAACAACAACGCTAAAGGGCTTTTTTTTTTTTTACGTTAAAAGCATTTTGTTGAAATCTAACTTAAACACTGGGAGAGAGAAAAGAAAACGAACACCTATTATCAACAGGAAGACTCCACAACCCTGTTACTGCCAAAAGGTCGTACTTCCGAGAAGGGTACCGTAAAAACGTAAGATTATGCGCAGTAACAATCATGAACAAACTATATACTAACAACATAACTATAACTTCTAACTATAGTCTATCTGTTCTTTTGTGCATTATTTATATTATCGTAAAGTGTAAATGGATAATACCGAATTTAAATAAAAAAAATAATTCATAAATTAACTGTGTGAATTATTTGTGTAGACAGGTACCAAGTTATAAACTATCTAAAATGTATCAAATTAAGATAGTTTGGGCATACCTAGCAAGGAGCCAACCTTTAGGGTACTGAATGTCATTGAAAAGTGTGGATTTTTAGAATAGCTTTTCAGTATAGATTTAGTCTAGATTAACTATATACTGCGTGATTTCTTATTTAACTATGTACAGTGTGCGTGCCGATTTTATGCAGAAAGAACACGTCTGGGATCAGAGTACATAAATGGCCTCTCAGACTGGAAATGGTTATTCACATCTAAAACAGTATTTGAAAGAAATGTCTTCAATGAGGAATGCTCTGTATGCAATAGGGCATCCACTGATGTGTTGTTTGAGGGAGCAGATCGGACTTGCCAAGGGGGGGCGGTGGTTTTGATGATCATTGAAATCCTGCATGAATTGAATACAGTGCATAAATAATTGTCCCAAAATAATAAATAATTACGCGAAAGGACAAACCACCACCAATCTCAGGACAACCAGTGCCTCAAAAACTCCCTAGTAACGAGGCCATATCAGGTTTGTCTAGCATAACTAGGGCACTGTATTGTTAGTACTCAGTGTCAAAAAAAAAAAAAAGTAGCCTGTGTCTGCCTAGAAATAGATTATATAAAAAAGTGGAATAAGTTATCACAAATATAGTTTTGGAAGTTTCTTTCCATTTTAAATGTTGTAGTTTGTGTTACAGAATGTGCAGATGTTTTACAACCACTGACGTGTGCCATCATATCGTGTGTAATTACTTAACTAAGAGAAAAAAAAAGATCAAGTTAATTTACATTGCTGTCTTACATAATTTCATTTGCAGCTGAGGAGGACACTGAAATTTCATTTACAGCGTCACTGAACAAAAAAAACTTGATTCAGCATATGATGAAATTTTAAAGTAAATATTAATTTAATTTTAAAAAACCAATGTCTTACTGGCCACAGGACAATTATACTTTTCAGTCTGACATTACTTTTGGTATATAGTGTGATAAATGAAGAAATACACTTATAAATAAATGCAAGATTTAATTAATTGTTTCTGCAACATAAAGTAAAATGACAAAATGTATACTGCTTCATAATCACACTTTTGTAAAAGTACGGATTCCTTGATTGATTCACTGTATTCAGGAGATGGAAACTCGGGGGGCATGTGTATGAGAAGCTCCAGTGGATCTGCGGGATCCTCTGTGGAATACGTGAAGAACAAGGACGATAAAACCCGGGTGAAACACGATCAGGCTTCTTTAATGGCCTTTGGCCAGATGCTCGGGGTACAAACTGCAGATGGAACGATGTTTTTGCCAAGCAGGCTTTTGGCAGGATTTATTATTCCTCGTGACTTGAGTCACCTTTGTACCATTCTTTTGTATCTAGAGTTCCCAAACGTTTACCTAAAGTAACCCTGTTCAGTAAGGAAACCGGTTTCAGTCACTGTGCATTTGACAACTGTAGATGATGCCGCCAAATATTAATGGTTTTAAAGGAGGACCCTTGTAAGTTTACTTTTCTTTCAGTTAGTTAACAAGTCACAGGTGTATCTGACTTCATTTTGCTTTTTTACTTTCAAGGTTCCACTCAGAATATGTGGACATCATTATGAATGACACTAAGATGACCAATGTTGCCCTCAAAAACCCAAAATGGTACACATTTCACACATACACTGTGAATGACTTCTATTTCAGTGGCTAAAACCTGCTTAACCTACTACGCTGGCAATAACTAGCGATGAAAGAGCTAGCACTGTATTCTAAATTCATAGACCCCTGAAGATGGCCAGAAGGCCAGTCCCAAACTTTGAGTCCAAACTCAGTCAATAGGACTCTGGTAACACGACCTGCCACTTCTGACGAGCGTTAAAAACACTGCCTTGTCCACTGTCAACGTCACAGCATTCAGAATCTCTTCCCCTTATTTTCTGAGCCAAAAATCCACATTTGCCAGACCTGCCCGGTGCGACATTTCTAGCCTCATTGGGTACATTAAGAACCTGACCTCTGTAATGGACAATAAGTCCTGACCCCAGTGCGTTGTACATCCTTGAGCAGAGCAGGAAAATGACTCCTACTTGTTTTAACGCCCTGTTCATCCCCTACAGCCACAGGCCAGTGCAGTTCAGGTTCAGGAGGAAGGCAGGCCCAAAGGCGCTGGAGAGCCAAGCTGGAGAGCCAAGCATGGTTCAGGCTGCTGCAGGATGGGAATAGTTAGTGAACATGCCCGGGAAATGTTGGAACTGTAGACATCAAAAATTCCTAAATAGGAAACGGGGGTGTACTACAGTTGGCCTTTGACAAGACGGAGTAGTGATAAAAAGCTATCTGGACCAGATGCTAACTGAATATCACTTACATAGCATTACATAGCATTTCGGTGCGTTGCACCATTAACACGCAGGTCCTTGAAAAACCCTGCAGATTTAACTTCAGAAACTTACAGAATTATAGAAAATGCTTTTTCTAAGCAAGGGGGGTTGTTTGGTTTAAAAAATTTATTTTGTATAAAAAAAGGAACAAAAAACTGTTACAAATTCCGAAATAAAAGGGTTTATTTTATAAGATGTTTCTTATCCATGGAAAAACTTGTTGCTGTGTTGGTGTCGTTGAACTTGAACTATTATCAATTAATGTCGATTGTTATGAACTGTTCAGATTTACTTTACTTATCAATCTTTTATTTTTTTTCTGGTAAAATGCACAACTTAATGGAAAAGTTATTTATTGATAAAGTACACATTTTTTGGTAGGTTTAATAGTTCTATTAAATAATGATAAATATATTCTATGACAATTTAGAAATGAATACCTAGATAACATTTAGGCAACATATAAAAAATATTACTATTTAGAGCAGTACATGCAATACTAATAGGAAACTGCCCATGAGTTTAAACAATGCATTGTTTTTGAAGACCGAAGAATAGACATTATGACATCCTGAAAAGCGTCAGAAGAGAGTTCATGGTGGTCAAGAGGACTATGAACAATCAAATGGCGATAGAAATGACTGAAATGAAAATGTAAGAGCTCCAGACAAAATCCGACTCTTGAACTACAGGGGGTAGACAAAATAGTGCTAAACAGCAAATAGCAAAAATGCAAAATATGATTTGGAATGCATGACTCTCTTGTTTAGAGACACGTCTTCAGTGAAAACATAAACACAGGCCTCTGATTCTTCCTAGGAGGAGATTTGCCTACTTGTCCTCTCCCTCCCTCCCTCTCTCCCTATCAGCTTCTCCAGCCGACCGTGCAGGACGCCCCGGCATTCCTGAATGACAATCTTCTCCGTCTCGCCCCCAGCCAGCTCAAACACTGGTACCAGTATCTAAAGCTGCCAGCCTATGAAGCCTCCGCCTGGAATGCCTCACACCATCTCCTCAGCCATCTCTGTGGATGGCCAAGAGCCCTTTAGCCCCTCGTTGTACCAATGTTACTGTCCTTTACTGGGGCGACACACACTGAAGTAAAATGAGAATACCACGGATTAAGACAGGTTTGCAGGTTGTCAGTGTAAACGTTTAATTCAGAACAAAGAGTAGATGCACGATTTTCCTGGACACAGTGGCCAGTTTGCTGCCATGAGCGCTCTGATTAATAACACCAATTATAATAATATGATGAGTAGAATGACCAGTAAAATAACAGACATACCCTATTTGCTATACAAGATTCTTTACTCATTAACCTTTGAAACCCCCACTGTGTTTTCTTTCACAAGTTGCCAATATAGACATGTGATCTGGCCTTAAGGGAAAATTTTTGCTCAAAGTTTTAACAGAGGTCAGACTGCTTCCATTGTTTGTGCTCAATTTAAACTTTTTTTACAACAGGCTAAATAAAACACCACATGCAGGGACTGAGAATCATGGGGCTATAAACTACTAAATCTACTGATCAGATTAGGAAATAAATCACTGACTACTGCCCTCTACTCAGTTCAAATGCTCTCAATTGGGGGGAAAAGCTTTCCTTAAAGCCAAGTTGGCTTTTGGTAACCATGTTTTATTCACCACAAAAGTTTAAGCATCATTTGTGAACTTTGAAAATTTCTCTAAAAGTAAGTTACTGCTTATGGGGCAAAATAATATAGGTTTTAGGTATTTAATAAAAGGGAGAGCTTCCACAAATAAAATGACCTTGTCATTTGACCTGCAAAAAACCCCATTTTAAAACCTAAAAAAAAGGTTTGGTTACAGATTAAAGTAATGCTTTCTAACAGCCATCAAACTCTGGGAAAGGTCATATTACAATTTAAAGAAAGTAAAAAAAATATTTATAGTCCTTGGCTTACACATTCTTTCTTAAATTGATGTTAATATAAATGCTATACAATTTGCTTAGCTCAAGGTAGGCATTTTTTATGAACAATAATTATATAGAAAACATACCAGAATGCCTTATATTGGAGTTTAACTTGATTTTCTTGTGAGGTAAATAAGAATTGTGGGTTTATGAATATTTGACATTAAATGTGTTCTTGCAAAGGCAAAATTACCAAATCACTCTTACCTGATTTGTACTGCTAGATAAAGGCTCCATGTAAAACGGGCTTTTGGGTTAGTTCCTATAAAAGCCAGCATAGTAGATAGTATTTAACATCGTCCTAAATCAGAAACACACTTCCTTATGACACTGTCCTCCAGTAGGACCTGTAGCATCATCTCTCCTCTATAACCCTTACAACACCACTTCAGACATCAAAATTCAAACAGAATGAACACACAAAGAAAACTGTACAAAGAAATAATGAAAACACTAGACTTGTATGAATATTTATTTGAAATCATTAAAGAATATTGCACAAAGGTTTACACCTCAAAATACTCAGACACCATCGCATCCATGTCATGCGATTGCTTAGGGGATCCTAGGATTAACGTTGCATGGTTTCCAGAAGTGCCGTTCACAAGCACGTCATCTTATAAGGTGATGTTTGAGTTATTTATTTAGCCTGCTTGAGATGCAGATTTTAAGCAATAGGGGACCCAGACACATAAACTGTTCTCATGTATACTTCTGCATTTTAACTTAAGAGTCTAAAGAGGAGCTTTTCACAGTCGCTTCCCTCGGGTAACTTGCAATGTCAGCCACAGAAAAGAGAGAGAGAAAGAGAGATGGGGGTAAACGGGAAAGCTATGTAATTTGTACAACGTTACAATTTTATTAAAAAATAAACTCAAATCCTATGTCTCACTGGCTTTCAAGTACACGACAAAAAGGAATAAAAAATCAGGGCGTATATTTTTTTTCTACAGCTGAGAAGTCTTTTTTTCTTTAGTTTCCTCAAGTTTACTCGTAAAACTAAAAATAAAATAAACCTCTAAATGTGGAATGGTAAGTTAGTCTTTAAGGGACGGGGTGGGGGGGCAGTTGCCAAATCCCTGATGCATGTGAAACGCTGTAAGAGTTGAGGATGGCTTGATCAACACTCCACAAATACCGTGTTCCCTCATCTGTGCGGCATGTTAAGTAAAACGACACCGATGTAGTGTTGTGGAGACCAGAGTCGTCTTTTGTCGCGTTTTTCTTTACTGAAAACCGCAACACAACCAGCTGGGGGTCGTTCCTAAAGTCCACGAGCGAGCTGGTCCCTCGTCAGGACAACCCATTTTCCGTTCCCCCCGATGCCCTCCTGTTTTCTGTCTCCTGGTTGGTTGGTTGGGTGTCTTTTCGATTTGGAGTAAGGGAAAAAAAGAGACAAACGATGCCCCACCGGTGTTTTTGGTCTCCTCCCTCTCCTCTCATTCCTGTGCTATGCTTCTCAGTACGTACTTTACTGTGTAGGCAAAGGCGGCGAACCCCACAATGACGAACAAATTTGCCAAGGCTCCGCCCAGGAGTCCGTGGTTGCGGTTGGCCTGCTGAAGGCCGGGGGCGTTGGCCGCAACACCGGCCACCGGGGGCAAGTGCCCATTGAGCCCCAGGAGCCCATTCTGAGCTTCCCCGTCCGGTACCACGTCCGGGAGGGGCAGCACCTGAGGCCGTGGACTCAGGTCCTCCTGCGCCTTCTGCTTCTGCTTGATCTCCTGCAGGAGGTTGGACACGTGTTAACACAGTAAAGGGCAGGGAGTTCTATGAGCTATACCATATTCCACAACTATTATCAAACTAATTTCACTTTATCTTTACCTTATATATACACTATATGGACTAAAGTATTGGACCACACCTCTTAATCATTGAATTAAGGTGTTTCATTAAGTCCCATTGCCACAGGTATATAAAATCAAAAAAGCACCTCGCCATGCAGTCTGCCTTTACAAACATTTGTGAAAGAATGTCGTTCTAAAGAGCTCACTGAATTTGAGCATGGTACTGTAATAGGATGCCACCGTTGCAACAAGTCAGTTCATGAAATTTCATCCCTCCTAGATATTCCACGATCCACTGTAAGTGGTATTATTGCAAAGTGGATGCGTTTAGGAACCACAGCAACTCAGCCACAAAGTGGCAGACCACGTAAAGTTACAAATACCTTCTTTCCATTATATTTATTAAATATCATCCCCTGCCATTTGTAGTTTTTCATAAGGCTTACATTAGCTGAAGAAAACAAGTAGTTGTCCATTGACTGCTCTGGGTTCAGTCATAGGTGAAAGAGAGTAGCTTCTACTTACATCGACGACTTCGGGAAACAGCTCGCAGAAAACCTTTTCTTTGATGTTGAAAGCCAAACTCTGAGCTGCGAGTTGCCGTTTCTTGGAGTGGGGAAAAAACATTGTTAACAAAAACATTGCTAACAAAAACATTACAGCCATTTCTTGGAGTGGGAAAAAAGCAAGAGAATTTAAGTTCTTTAACAGCAGTGAAAGGTAAGGCCATTGAACCTGCAGCTGTGGCATTCTGAATTGGTGCACGGAATGCCGTGAGAACGCTGAACTTACGGTAAAGTCTGAGGTCTCAATGCTGCCCAGGGTGGGTCCTTTTTCCACCATAAAGCTTAGAAGACCCGTCAGGATGGTGGACACTGACCATGCCGGGTTCCAAGTATCCGGGTGGAAGTCAGTAATGGAAAGGCATAACCTTGGGAAAGGAGGAAGTTCACGTTAAAAAGTCAAAGGTCACAATAAAACAAATTCAACTGGGGTGCGTACATTCACCAAATACTTCCTGTTACGAAATTTCAACAAAACCTCTCAAATGGTCCCGAGGTATCACATTAACAAGAAAAGTGTCCTACGGGTTCAAGGGTCACCTTGAAATTTATCCCAGGATCACCGAACACCTGCAAACTTTTCCCTCAACGATCTTTGTGCCAAATTGGACTGACAAAGTTTGAGGTGTGTACGCAACTAAATTCCAAATATCACAGTGGGGGTTGAAAAAGCCCTTTCCTAAACTAGCTGCTACTCCAGCCTTAGTAAATTGAACTACAGACTGAGGACAGATGCAGATACAGTCCAGTTAACCAACACAATGAGTCACAAATGACCATACAATCAGTAAAAATAGATGTAAGAAAATTAATAGTAGTAAAGGAAGTTCCTTGACAGGAAGACAAAATAAACTGAGAACTATTTGTTGTGCAGTTCAGGAAATTTCAGGTTGGTTCGGTTTGGTTGTTTGTTTAAAACAAACTAACAAAAAAATAAACATTCAAAAATAAAGTAAATGTGCGAACGCCTTACCGCGTGTTGCACTTAAATCTTCCATTTGGTGTTATCATGTAAATACTTGGCGGTTTGAAGGGAAACTCTCGAGGGAAGACAAGTTTGCCGTGATAGTAACCACCTTCAAAAACAAAGGAACAAATGAAAAACAGACAAACAATCAAAACCAATAAGAGCCACTGGATTCACATACAACCAAACAAATCTTAATTGATTAAAACAAGTTTTAAAGACAAGCCCAAAAAACTTGATTCCAGACCAACTCTAGACCAAAGCTTAAGCTGTCTTTGCAGGTACAGCTGATCAATTTAAAACTATGTTTCGATGTTTCTAACAGTGAATGGGAAGAGAAGATGACATGCTAAGATTGTTAATATCGTCTTGGGAGTCCAACAATGCATTCAATAAAAATCTAAAAAATCTAAAATCAAAAAAGTTAAATTTATCGCAAAAACATTTTTTTATTTTTAATGTTTAAATTAGAAACACCCACCTTCATACGGTGTTTTCTCTGGCCCTCGGACAACGTAGTGCCTGAATAGGGAGTACAATCAATGAAACTACATCTTAAAATTGTATCTCAACCTGGGATCCATCTCCAACTCCTGCCACCTGATTGGCACAGAATGCTGTGAATGGATATTATGGGCTAAACGGTCTTGTTTCAATGATTTTACAGGCATTCTTACTGTGATTTTTTTTTTTTTTTTTTACTGTGATTTGTCCGTTTTGGAACTCATACACTTTTACTTGCCTTCTGCAGATCACCCTGAATCAAGAAATTCATTACACGTATGACTTTATTTCTTTTGGACAATTTTCACAGAGGTAAGTACGAGCCACGTTAATCATCTTTCACTGGGAATGTTTAAGGTCTCAAAACAATCATACAGAAAACGACTTTTTAATTTTTTTATTCTCTACAAATGTACATGCACGGAGCAAGACTCGCCACCTAGTGGCAAGACCATAAGAGTCGCCAGTTGTGACTTTACCATTCCAGAATATTAGAAGGAAGAGGTTCAGCACAAATATAAGGCACTGGGTCTTTCTTGATTCGAAGGTAGTCCTGTTTCAGTCTCTGCGTTGCTGTTGTTGGTGCCCTCCTGTTACTGTTGTTGCTCATCTGAAATGACAGAAAGTTCAATGACAATTAAATAACAATTAATCAACACCAACCACCCAAATGTAAGCCGATCCCAAAACGTATGCTCACTGTATGGACCTCTTCATTTATTATACACTATAAATAATGTATAGTATAATATACCACATACACATACAAACATACATACACACATACATACACAC
>JAOYSI010071012.1:0-16516 GCA_025775065.1 Hiodon alosoides
ACACACACACACACACACACACACACACACACACACACACACACATATATATATATATATATATATATATATATATAACGATAGGGATACAGTCCACCCTGATCGATATTAATTTACCCAATTTTAATACGCGGCACGCACGCACAGCTAAACCAAAATATCGCTGTAGCACACAGCCTTGTGCGCATGTGACGTTACCAACTGGCCACTATTGGTGATCTACTCTACGACCTATTTATCGCAGTCACATTACTAAAACACGAAATACGTATGTATCCCACCATTTAAGCACCACAATAAATATAGGTTTTTATACATTTCGTTGTTGAAAAAATTATGTTGAGTAATGTTTCCATCCATGAGAAATTTTAACATCGACAACACGTTTTCTGGCGTAGGTAGAAATTTGGCGCTGCTAATGATACGGTTTAATTATTCGTTTTCATAGCCTTCATACCTCATGCAGTTTATTTTCACATTAATCAGCGTGAAATACATATGCAAATTAAGATAAACATATTTGCGAACCCGGAAAATAATTACATTTTGTTGTATAACCGTAAATACCCGAAGCACACTATGATATTACTGAAGTCTAATACTGAAGTAATGGCTTGCTCCTATCTAGAAATGTTACGTGGTTGCCAGCGCCCTCTTACGTTCATTTTCTTCACTAGACAGTCAGGTCTGATTGTCATAATACCATAATAACAAATTAATTGATGTTTTCTTTTTTATTATAAAGGTCAAACTTTTTTGTGGCTGCTGGTCGAGCAGGGTACGAAGTGAAACATGCGCCCGTTTCAGGGGGAAGTCTCTCTTAGTTATTGTTCTTTTTTTTAATACCCTCTAAACGATTTATAATCAACGGTTACGGGCGTTCTCTCGGTCCAAAAGATGCCGAATGAGGACGATTGATTTTATTGCAGATAAAAAATTGAGCCCGTGTGTGCACACATCTCACAATTTATCTCTGTAAATATTGGATTAGAATTGCAAATGGGACAGATATGATCTCCCCCTTGCCAGCCATAATTTTCCGTTGGAACGAGAAAGAGATTTACGCTCGGTACTATTCTTTAATTACGGAACAATTAAAAAATTTAATAGCCACGTCCAGAATGGGGAAAGGCCATTTTCTATTGAGTAATCGGTATCTGATATTAATTTTTATTATTATCACACAAGAGGGGGTAAATCCTACTTTGGACTGTTAGAATGTTCGGTAACGTCGGCAATTTACCGTTCTTATTGTTATTGACAGATCTGTAAACCTGGTTTTCATTTTTTTAAATCTGTATATAAAGACAGGGATGCAACATTGCTATATTTGGTTAGGTTGTACCTGGCTTCACTTGACTGAGCGCCTTTAACAAGTATCCTATCCATCGCTCAACATAGTGGTTCCGAATCCAGCGAATTCTGAATGATTAATTAGTGTGCCGGAGAGATGGGTGGCTCTGCCTTAATTTCTCGCACTCTCCACTACGCTGCTTCTCTGAGTGCTGTGTTGTGTGCACACAAAGTGCTTTAAACTGAGGACACACCCAAAAGTTTTACTTCTGGCCCCTGTTCAACAGACCCAGGTAGGGTGAGACTGTGCCTGTCAGGCTTGCAAAGAAACCTGGTGTGGGAGGGGATGGCGTTCTGTTAATCTCAATGGAAGGTAAAGTGAAGGTAAGGCATCCCCCAACCTCACATACAAAATTAGGATTTTAAAAGATCTTCTTGACCCATTGTGGCACTTCCAACAGATCATCAATGAAATAACACATTCCTGGAAGCTGAGTCCGAGACTGCTGGCTCAGGCTGTGGGGTCAACGGCAGTCAAGCACTGGGACGTTACGGTGATAATAAGAAAACCCTGCGCACATTCAGCAGAAGGGTTCAGACAAGTTTCACGTGGCCCATTGCTCATGAAGGACACACAAAGGCAAAGGCTTGAAATCAGTGAGCTGCTACGCATAATTAGCTTTCGTGTGTGCAGTGACACCAACGTTATGAAGCTTGTTTAACCTGAACTTGCCTGAAGAAACCTAACCAATTTGTTTGATCAAGTAACATTTTATCTTAGATAAATTAAACATCTGGGAAAGCTCAAAGTAATGAAAAATAGTTTTAAAATGAAAATGCTTGGAGTATGGTGTGAAGGTGTGAAGTAATCCTATTTTGAGTAGGATGCACAATACAGTCATATTATGTCAGCTGAGGCGGTCGTGACCCTGACCTGGCCCAGGAGAAGGCCATTTAAAGGGACAGTGCTACTGTGGGGGTTTTGCCTTAGGCTGAGGCTCTCTACAAAGGAGGGTCAGCCAGAGAACGGCAGTGATCCCGATCTGACTCAGGCAGCAGGTGTTATTTCCCGGAACGCAGCCGTTGCTTTTCTTTCATTCATCTTTCCGATTGCAGGTTTTTACGACATACTTCATCGACCATGATTCTGAACATGACGTGACGTCGGAAAAGGCTCTCCAGAATGTGGCAGAGATCAGGATGGACCATCAGGAGGAAGTCTTGTGAAACAGGCCCTATTTGTCTGGCGAGTCAGTCGTCTTTTCCTGTTATTTTTCCTCTCTTGATTTTTCATGGAAAAAGAAACAGCGGCACAAGAATGAACCCAGGAAACAATCATATCACCCCATCAGGGCAGTGGGGCTTTGAGGGGGCTTAAACAATGTATGGCTGAGTGTTTTCAGAGAGAGAAAGAGCAAACGGGGGAAGAAGAAAGCCTACAAGGTCTTCCGGATAACCTGATTTAGGAAAACTGCAATGCTGGAACCAGGATGAGGAAAGAAAACAGAATCAGAAAACAAATCCGACATCTACGCTGCGTCACAGTACATGCATGGGATGTCGTAGAGAAGCCACCCTCCTTTTCCACTGCAACTTCTCAACTCCTCTCTTACTGCATTATAGCTCAGGCATTTTGGAACACATCCATACAGGTCCTGAAGTTAAAATTCCAGGTGAGCCGCCCCTCGAAATGCAGAACACAAGTGACTATATGGAAACAGATGCGAAAGCGGGAACCTTCTGCCCGGTGCTGAGTCCGTTGGAACATAGGCGGGGTCTCTACGAGCTGCAATTCTATTGGATGGCTACCTTCCACCACCTCTCCCATGTCAGGAAACCTTTATTGAACCCTGACGACAATGTCACAACTTCAATTATAACGATGCAATTTCAATGATGAGATCATGACTGCAGAAATCGTTTCACTGGGGTTTTCAGAAATGCCTGCTTTCATTTGACATTTTCATATTCAATGCCTCAGATCTTGATCGATCTTCTTGAAGTTGATCCCAACTGTGTCTCAATGTCACTGTCTGGTTGATATGAACATTTTCTGTGAAGTTATTTCAGTGGAGCACACCATAGACATCGTCAGATGCTATTTTTACCATAATTGTTGTCTAGGTTAAGTCCTGCTGCCATTGCTGGAAGGGACAGGACATCCTTTCTGAGCAGGACTAAAAAGGAACATGTCTGCTAATTACAGTTCAAATTCCAAAAGCGTCGGGGGGCAGAAATGAGATTAGCTCATCCAGGAAATCCTACAACTGACGAGAAACATTAATAGGACCAGACCTGCCTCTGGTGCGGGCTGGGTTGTCCACCCCCAAACCCTCCCCCCACACACATCCAAATCCGTGGGATATTGAGGGGGCACACGGCCCAAAATTGTGATTCATGGGAAGAACTGGTCATCAGCTTGAATTTGACCGTACCTACTCTGTCCACCTCTGACACTGCCAGCACAACGCCTGCAGGGTGTGCACCCACCCCCCACATTGGGAGAAATTATTTATTAAGACATATCAAAAGTTAAGGGTTTAAACCCCGGATTGCCCAACCATTGGGTCCTTAATTTGGACCACAATGGTTTTTCCCGCTAGAGGTGTACAGAATAACAATTATTTGGAAATAAAACAGTTTTTTTTAAGTAAAAAAAAAAAACAATACATGATTTAAATTTCCAAATAAATATGGTCAATGACCCTTATAGAGTGTATTTATTGTAAACAATGATCGTCTTCTGTGAGTTTCCTGTTTTTTTTATTTTAACAGGAAGGAGATGTGCGTCTGACTGTGCTTTCACAGAGCTCAACAGACACAGACTGTAGGAAGTAGAAATACGTCTGAAATGTAACGTGACAGGAAGGAAGTAGAAATACGTCTGAAATGTAACGTGACAGGAAGGAAGTAGAAATACGTCTGAAATGTAACGTGACAGGAAGGAAGTAGAAATACGTCTGAAATGTTACGTGACAGGAAGGAAGTAGAAATACGTCTGAAATGTTACGTGAGGGGAAGAACGGTTTTGGCAACTTAACCTACCTGCTCACCAATCAGGGGACATGATGTACCTAAATATTCCCCCCACTCCCATAGAGGTGAATTAATTGACCTAGGAGAAGAGAGATGGTGAGGAACATATGAGGGTTCAGAATCAGAATATCTGTTGAATTGCTTGATGCGACTTGAGGAATCACAACATTTTATTTACAGTTTCCTCAAATTGAAAACCAAGTAAACAAAGTATTCAGCACATGCCATAGATTTTCTCGTTAAGCCCAAGTGCCATGAGACAAAACATTAATATTTAAAAAAATAACCAGAACAAATAGTAAATATAAAACCATTTAAAAATGCAAACAGAAATATAACATCACTAAGAATGGCAAAATCACTTGCACAGACTTCAATACAATAATAACAATAAAATAAATTTAAAAAAACACAAGCACAAATGCAGTTTAATTAGACCATTTCAATACTGTAATTCATAGTCAGTTGAACAAAAAACGTCAGTGTGAACAACCTTTTGAAATAGCAGCTTTGCAATATGGCATCGACAGAAGACAATTATTACTCTCTCTCTCTGTCTACCCCATAGACCAGAGTCGACCACAGATTGTCCAATGTCCACCAGGATCCCAGCAACTTCCAAACGCAAAATTCTGGCATGGAACTGCCCTGCGTCCTCTGACAATTCTCGTGCATTGACAGGTAATGACATGATTGTAAAAGTTTAATATGATAACGATGGTGGGGGCTGATAGTCAGAAATAGTAATAGAAGTAAAAACTTACAACTAAATAGGACATAATAATCCAATTAACTGTGCCGTTTCAAAGATACTTTTAGGTTACAACCAAAATCGCTGATGTTGATACTGATACTGAAACCAGACGTTATAATTTATTCATATTTTAAAGCTGAACTCCACCCAACGAAGCATAGATAGCAGACTTTATAAATTGCAGGCAGAGTCAGTTTAACACCCATCTGAAAGTTGAAAGTGTAAGGAACGCAGAACAAGGTAACAACTGGAAAAGGAAAGAAAAGGAAACGCTGTGAAATTTATACCAAGAAACGCTACTACTGAGTTACTGCTATAGTGTTAAAAATGTCATTCTTCAGCTAAATCTTCAGGCTACTTATCTTTAAACTTAGCTACTAAAATAAATTCATCTATAATTAAATACCCAGCTACACAGTAAACAAACTGAAATGAAGTGGAACACACTGTCATGTTAATCTATACCATTCTCTCTCGTTGTTTAAAACTGGTTGGCGGCAGAGTTTGCAGGGGTTTGGTTTGCAGAGTTTGCAGGGGTTTGGTTTGCAGAGTTTGCAGTGGTTTGGTTTGCAGAGTTGGCTGACCTGACTCCCCACCAGTCTGAAGGTCTACAGATTTCTCCGTAAAGCCGGGATGCAGAGTGCAGAAAATGTGCTGGTTTACATCATCCCTGACTGTTAGTTTCACCAAAGCTTGTTGGACCTGAGATGACCGCAAGTGCTCTGAAGTTTGATTGTTTCCGAGCTCTCGTTATCCCTGACTCTGCTTTGAACTCTGATAGCTGCCAATCTTCCACACAAATGAGATATTCTGATGTGTACAAAAACGGAGACTATATATGCGCTTACCTTCTCCTCTTTACCTGATTAAACGATTGTCCTAACGATGGTTCCTCTCCAGATCACAACCATGTACGGTGACATGTGCAGCAGGAGCAAGGGTTGGTAACTCTAATACACAAACCACTACACTGAAGGTGCCATGTGGGTTTTAACAGTGCAGCAACCATGAACCCGTCTGTGAACCTGGACACCCCACCCAACAGGAAAACCAATAAAAACATTTTCACATCCCCAATTTAAAATAGCACCCAGGACTTATCCTTAAAAGACAAAAAATTAAGAGTACCACCAGCTTTCAGTGTCTGTGTAAAAAAAAACAAAAAAACAAAACCAAGACATTAGTGAAACCCACAAAATATTTGAAATCACTATAACTAGACTAATATGATCACCTGTCAATCACAATGGAGAGGGGCGGGCTGTGATGAGGATGGTTATTAGACATTGGTGGATATCTTGTATTTGGGCGACATGTTGTTGTGAAACCAAATGAAGCTGAAAATCACGCCCATGGTTTTGGGGATGCTCTCGTTGTAGGCAAAGTTCATGGCTTCCAGCAGGGGCACCTTAACCACCTCGATGAGCTCGCCTTCTTTTGGTTCACCCCCGCCCTCGCCCACGCAGTTATCGTCCGACACCTCTGCGTAGAACATGGTCTGCTTGGCACCTGTCACACCAACCCCCGACCTGGAAAAGGGTGTAGACGGGATAGATATCAGTAAGTACTGTCTCACCATGTCAAAACCTCCACGACCGGCCCAGGAGCACAGACCGGTACATAGACTGTTTTCATACAGAACAGAGTGACTGCCCTCCACGGCAAACATATATGCAACACATACATTATCTCCATGTATTCAGTGGCATAGTGCATCATATACTATTTAGGTCTTTTGAGGTTTTTCGTGGGGGGGATTTGAAGACCCGCATTACATTTTCATGTCTAGAAATAATCAAATTTATTGAACGGTACTCAGAACAGTTAAGTTATATTATCGTAGAGATTTTAATTAACGAATTTTTTAGTGAGAAAATGTCAAAGTGATAATCTTGGCACAGCTTTGGATTCCCAAACTTTCCTACACTAATCCTCCCCAAAATAATCACTTATTCCAGAAAATCTTAAAAATTCAAACTCACCTGGCCAATGTGCCTACATAAATAGGTCCATAGCTGTTCAGATGGTGAGATATAGGGGTGAATTTGCAATTGCAATATTACCCCATAACAGTGTTAACTGCAATAAGCATAAGTTTACATTACATGAATCACATTAGAAACCGTTTAATACGAATTCATGCCTTTTCTCTGCATACAGCCTCCCTTGGGTCCACTTATCCAGATAACCAGACAGCTAGCTGGCTCAGTAACGTTGTATTGTGAAGGAGAAACAGCTGTGTAGCACCAGCTAGCTAGACCTAGCCACCAAAGATAGCCTCCCATTTAAATGAAGGATAGGGCGACGTACACTCAAATTAGGTGAGCTGGTATAAATGGATAAAATGACTAACATTACTCCTCTAGTTGGAATTACAGTAATATAGAAGGGACATGACTACTGCTGCAATGACACTGGACGCGTTTATAAAGACATAAAATATATAAACTATATAAAACTATAAATATGAGCAAAACTGCACAGATGACTACTGGAGTTTCTCTCTGTTGTCAGTAGCAGCAGCACTGCTGGCAGTTTTAGCCACGTTGGTTTCCACCAATGTCTACTGTAATGGTACGGGTTTCTCATGCCTTTGTGTAACATTGGGAGAAACTGAACGGCTCAGAAGTGACAGGTTTGTCCTTCTGGTACTGATGTTCCTCTGATTATATGTAAATCAGTTCTCAGGTAATTTAATGGAAAACTCACTCATATAGGGACACACAATGTTTTAGCTGGATCAGTAAAAATTCTAATGGTTTTTGTATCCTCAGGCACACATAAGCCCTATTTAAACACACCAGGTATTATTCATCTCATATCACCTTCCCATAAATGGCATAAATTACAAATGAAAGGGCCCCTATACAATTGACATAGCAATCAAGTGAAAAGTGTGGTGTTTATTTCAAGCACAGACATATTCCTCAGAAGCAACACACCCCTCACACACACCCACGCACCCACACACCCCCTGCACTGCGTTTGCTATTCCGTCTCACTTGTTCTCCACGTGGAGACCAATACGTGTGTAGAGGCAGGGAGGGTGGCAGCCCGATTTGGGTTTGGGTTGTGGAATGTGAGACCAGCACTCTGCCACAGGCCAGGTGCTGATGGGGGCGTAGGGGTGCCGACTACCTGCCCCACAGCCAGATTGTACTGAAGTAACGAGTGTGCAGGGTAGACTGTATATCCCTGTGTGTGTGTGTGTATCCCTCTGTAATCTGTAGGCATTTTTGTACTCAATCAATTTAACTCAATGCAAAGAAAAAAGAAAAAAATATATATATACACTTGCAGCTGCTTCAGCGGTGGACAGAATTAACTGTAAGCAGGACTGGTTCACTACATGGCTTATACATTAGGCTAACAATCCCAGCGACAAGAGGTTTATCCGTTAGCCAATCGCTATGCTTTTCTATTCACTGAGAGCGTCTAAGCGCGGACAGATAATGCCACAGGTATATATAGAGATAAAAAGCAAATACCAAGCCATCAGCACACTTAATCAGAAAGCTTATCTCCAGCAAGGTGCCAAATGCAAATTCCTTCGATAGTCCTGGCAAGCGTTTGTTTATGGAGCTGTTCCTGGCACCAGTGACGAGGTGGTACCAACTGGGTTTCTGCAACAGTCCAGACTTATTCTGTTTTTTGGGCTGTGTAACGAATCCACTGAGATTTCTGTTCATTTTTTGTAGTGTTAAAGGACAGTTTTTTCAGTTTTCTTCCCAAAAAACATGAAAACACAAATCTTCATCAATATCTGTCATTACAAACCTAAGAATACTCCTAAAAAATAGCAATTGGTTAAACTGCACTTTTAAAACTCAATGCGTTTAGGAAATCACTAAATAGAACGTAGATTACTACAGATTATTAAGGGGAGAACTACAGAAGTTAGTTTAGATAGGCTGCATATTGACAGGCAACCCACAGTTTTCAGTTCTGGGCAGACTGATGATCTTGTCATTAGGTGAAGCTGGTGAGATTCTACACCTTAAAGAAAAATCAGCTCCAATGACCACCAATCAGCTCAGGGAAATGTAGAAATTATATATTTTGCAGAGAAATCAAAAAATAATAATTTCTTATTATATTAATGCTAGGATCTAGACGTTGAAAAAGTAGTCAGCATTAGGCAGGCCTTAGTCTGTTCTTATTGGGCCAATTGAAAATAAAATATATAAAGGTAAATTATATATAAATTATTATAGGTCGTAACATAGAGCCTTGTGGTGTAGCAGATGGAGCAGGATGACTGTCACATTTTAGCAATGTTGATAATTAAGGTATTTTTATCAATAAGTTTCTGAAAGAAAACTTCTTTTCCGAGAAGTGTGTGTGTGTGTGTGTGTGTGTGTGTGTGTGTGTGTGTGTGTGTGTGTGCGCGCGCGCGCGAGAGAGAGACTTCTGTCTTACAAACACACTACAATACCACTCTGCAAACGCCTGATAAGGAGAGGTAAAAAAACAAGGCCATCTCACAAAGTCTCATTCCGATACAACCTGGGATAAAACTGAGCAGGTGCAACATCTCTTTTCCAGAAGGGCAGTGACTGTGTGGGGTCAGTGTGTATAGAGCAGCAGGTGCAGAATGCAGGCAGGTGTGAAGGCTTGTAACTCTGCTTTTACAACCACGTAGCCCCCTTTTCTCTCTCGCTTTATGGCTGATAAGAGCACAATAGGCTGTTGTTTCCATCTACATGAGATCCTATTTGTTGGGTTTATTTACCTAGTGCTGCAATTTAACCATGGTTTCACCTCTACAATAAAATTCCACAAAAGGTAACTAACCACTGCAACTACGGCCAAGTGCCTTCTACCAAAAGACTGGAACCGCAATAATGATGAATGCAAGAAGATTCCCACAAAATAAATATTACAGGAACATCTTATCACTTACTGATTGTGAAAGGTAGAACACATTGTGGGGCTTGAAAGGTGTGAACACATTCATGGGTGCACAAGTGTGTTGTAGGAGGCAGTGAAGTACCTGAAGGAGGTGATTCTCCGCAGTTTGCCTACAGGTACATCATAGCCACACTCCTCCAGGACTTCCTGACGGGCGATCTCCTCCAGTGAAAGGTGGGGCTTGTCCACCAACCCAGCACAGAGCTCGTAGGTGACCCCTACTGAGGCGGGAGGGAGATCTGAGGGGTCTGCTGTGGTCTCCTCTGGAACACCTGCTGTGGTCTCCTCTGGAACAGCTGCTGTGGTCTCCTCTGGAACAGCTGCTGTGGTCTCCTCTGGAACACCTGCTGTGGTCTCCTCTGGAACACCTGCTGTGGTCTCCTCACTGGCTGCATCGCCGGGTGGCTCCAACTTCCTCCTCTCCCACTCACTCATGAACACGGCTGTGGAGTTAAGATATCAATGTCTTCCACCCACTAGGTCAGATTGTTAATTATATTTAAATCCTGTGATGGATTATGTCTGTGAGTATAGTGCTAAGCACATGCATTGAAACTTAGGCGGCCCATTTGTTTTTGTAATTATTTACACTTGTGGGCAAAAGGTCGCCCACCACCTTAGTTGCAGAAATGATACTTATTTATGTGATGCTATGTTCATAACTCCACTTTTCCCTTCTGCCCTGTCCATCATCCGTGACGGCTCCGCCCTGAAGTGACTCCCCCCCCACCCCACCCGGCACTAGGGCAGCAAACAAAACACAGAGCAGATCGCCATGTAATCTTCACAAGTACACGTCAAATCAAGTGGGGAGTGGGGAACCAAACAAACCCAGTGTTTAACAAGCTCTAAAATGCATTGTTTGAATACGATTCCTTTGCACAAAAGCTGCCTTTCTCTCAGTTGTTCGCTCAAAAACAACCCCTTTCAAAGCAAGGACTTCCTTCCATTATGAGTGGTGGCGCATGGAGCCTGGCAAGCCGTGCCGGGAACAATGGGTTTCACCAGTGGGCTGGAACTGAAAAAACCTGCATCCCGCCCCCTGCCCAAGTGGTAGCCAACGCCCTCGCCAAAGAAACCCCCGTAGTTATGAGGAACATGTCCCTTTATTGCTGCAGCTTTGCTTTTCAAATGCCTCCTCACGCAAGACACAAGCTGCGTCTTTTTCAGATTCGCCCATACAGTATTGTCAACCAGAAAATAAAAACTGGAAGTTGAGCCCAGTTGGAACGCAGTTTGAATGGGTGTTTAAAAGGAGTTAACGCTGTGCTAATGCGACAAAGTCCCCTTCTGATGGAGGTGAGAGTCCTTTGTTGTCTCCCTTAAGCCAAAACCAGGGATTAGGCCCCGGCAGCGTTAACCAGCAGCCGGGGTCATCAAAGCTGTGTTTTTTTTGCTGCGTCACACACACAGAGCAGAGAAGAAAGCCTCCTAGCTTCCCACGGGAGTCAGGAGATTGCAGGACTTTGATGGCGTGGAGCGGTAATTTGTATTAAGTGTCAGGGAGATAAGAACATGGGAGGAAAGGAGGCTTACTCCGGGCTCTAATTGCAGCTCAAACAAACCCAAAGGAGAAACACAACAAAGCAAAGACACCCGGGCTTGCGGCCCGCGGAGCCATCCGCCCTTCCCAGGTGAGCGGAGGGGTGGGGGCTTGTACAGGACCTGCAGTGTTGGGGGAGGGAGGGATTGGGAGTTCCCCGGATATACAGAGATATGAAGTGTTGCAGGAGGACAAGTTGAAACTGATAACTAATAACTCTACAGTGCAGGAGCCAGGGCTGAAAAGATTACAGCATGTTCGCTTCCTGTTTCAATGTCCCCTCGGCCAGGCGGCAAAGGGGAAACGGCTTCTGTAAGTCATCACGGGCAAAATAAAATCTATTACAGGCTTAAACCCTGTTTCGGTATTCACCATCATGCCCAGAACCCAGATGTTTCTAATCCGTATTCTTTCATCATAAGTGAGTTGTTTATGTATCCGTTTTGCATGTATGATTTTTCACACAATTTGACGAATCCTGCGGCTGTAACGTGTAACCACATGTGGTACCCACAACTTTACTACTGCTGTATCCATACCGCGTTACCGCTTGTTTTCACTAAATGTACTTTGCTTGAATCTCGATTTGCGCCCTAGAACCTAAAATGTGTTTGGATTGGCCAGACAGATAAAGGGTCTTAAAGAAGTGAAAGACTGACCTGGCCGGAACTGCTTGACCAGGATGAAGCAGTGAGACGTGGTGTTGAACAAGAGGATGGAGACACTGTGGAGAGAGAAAATACAGATGATAACAGATAGGATAGGCAGATGTCATGAGCGACAGGGAGGGCCGAGAGAACCAAAACCACAACGCCACCAGGTTCCATCTGACCATGCTATCAACAGGCACACCACAGGCACACCTGGGCACACCTGGGCACACCACAGGCACACCTGGGCACACCTGGGCACACCACAGGCACACCTGGGCACACCTGGGCACACCTGGGCACACCTGGGCACACCTGGGCACACCTTGGCACACCTGGGCCCACCTGGGCACACCTGGGCACACCTGGGCACACCTGGGCACACCTGGGCACATCACAGGCACACCACGGGCACACCTGGGCACACCTGGGCACACCTGGGCACACCTGGGCCCCACTCTTCACTGCTCGTCCAGTGTGTGCAGGTTTTCCAGCTTTTGGGAACCTCTAAAAACCTCTACCCATTACTAAGAGGAAAATGCTAAATGAGTGTTAAATATGGAGGAGGATAATAATTAAAATCAAATCCTTAAGCCTTTAAGTGGTCAGCTGGTATGAACACCTACTGCAGCCCTCTGGGACCTGAAGTGAAGAAAATTGCTTTAGGGTTTGCAATAGTACCATAGTGGGCCGAATGTAATCTGTGCAATTGTGTTGAGGGGTACATCTCTGTCTGACTGACACTTCCAGCAACGGGTGGTCATTGCGGTCGTAAGAACACGCAGAACACCAAGCTGATGTTTTCTGGTCCTACTAAATGTGGTCACTGGGTTTCACTTTCACAAGACTCCATAAACGCTGATGAAGATCACGATGAAGACGGTCTGGAGCGGTTTTATTGTTGCCCTTCTGTGGAAAAATAATAAAATAAATCCGTGCAATCCAAATCACACCACAACCCAAGACTGCGAGGGTAAGGTTGAGGCCCAGAGAGCATCTTGTAGATGCTCTGTTGGAGCTGGTCAACAGTGAGCGTATGCCAGGAGCTGCGCTCTGCACAAGATTTAATTACAGCGCTACAGCCCTTGGTGAGTCCAAAGAACAAAACTCTCCTTTCATCATCGACCACTTCAAAACACAAGCAGCTTGTTCCCACACCTTCTAAGTTTAGCATATAATTTTAGGAATGGGGTAAGGTGGTGATTAAACCCAGAGATAAACAAATGATTGTATTGGTCAAGGGCGACTTTTTGATTTGCATAAATCTACATGCTCCCATGGCGTTTCCTTGAGCCTGCTTTGTGACAGGAGCTCCTCTTGTGGTTATAGGACACATCCAGGTTTCAACAGCAAGTTCAGCTGCTCACTATCCGGCAGATAAACCGGGCGTGTTACAAGCCCCAGTGCTCTGGCCACGCAATTTGCTGGTCGGAACCAGACAGGAGGACAGAAAGCGTCCATCTGGAGCAGCAGACCGGGGCAATTAGGCGGCGTGCTCTGATAACAGGGCGAGGGTTATCGCCTTAATACCCAGGCTGCTTGGTATCTCCCCCCCTGGACTCTTTTGAGCAACCTTTGAAGGGACTCCCGAAGTTTCCTTTTCTCCAGAAAAGCATGGCCTAAGACACCATACCCTGTAATAAAAGCTGTTCACCATGTGGGAACCGCAGGGGGGTGGTTGGGGGCTCAGCCCCCCCTCCCGCCTGCCTTGGTGCAGGATAAATGCCTCAGTCTTTGTCCCCTGACCTCACTCAAATTGTAAGAAACTGACTAAGTCCTTAAAGAAAGAGACCCCTTGGTCTTAAGAATCTTATTATAATAGGATCTCTCAGGGATCAGCAGAGCCCACACAATTCCTGGGCAGACTGTCCAGAAAGCCTTGGTATGGAGGCAGCCCGGGTTTAAGGGTGCTGAATAACGGTCCCTATTCCAACGTCTTTGTCTCCTCCGGCTTCTGCTTTGTTCTTCTGCTTCAGCCGGAGGGCCGTCTTTATCCGACTCCTCGGAACTCAGGTCTCGCTGCCTGTTGTTGTTTTTATCTGATTATTCTTCAACAGCATGGTCCTTCTCTTTTCACAGAACGAGGAGGAGGAACAGAAGAGTGGGGACAGGGCAGAACTTCCCCTCTGAACCCTGAACCCTGAACCCTGAATCCTGAAGATGCTACTCTGAGGAGCAAACTCATCCAGAGTTGTCCAAAGTAGTAGCAGCTCTTCAGTGTTGCTTAAGAGACTAACCCAGTGTTTCTCAGAAGCGGTAACCAGGGGATTTTCTGGCGACCCTGACAATGGCTGAGATGTTGAGAACTAAAGTTGCCATGCACACTCGTTCTCTGACATACATATTCCTGTACAGACGGAGCTAAACTGCAAAGGCATGGTTTTCTTTCATATCACACAGCTTATTATACATTGGTTAACAAGTGTTCACATGTCGTGCAACTGTAACCACGTAAGCAGCTATTGGCCAGCGTTATCGTCGGCAAGATCCCTGCATGTGTTTGGGACCGGATAGGTTGAAATGTTTAGGGACAGAATTGTTCAAATTGGATTTCCGAGTGTTTTTTTTAACTCTTTCTTCGTTAATGAGAGAAGCATCTTACTGGGGAAAAAAATACTCAATTCATGAATGACAATGATTAGATGTGCATATCCGACAGTTAATTTTGTAATTCATTTTGATGGGGAAGAAAATGAGTGAAGAAAGTGTTGAGTTTTGTGGCGAGTGTTGTGTTGTCCCGTTGTGTATTGTGTGTACGCTTGTTGTGCAGTTACTGTGAGCGTGTTTTTGTACTTGTGTGTCACTCTGAAGCTGGCGGAGCTGAGTTGGGAAGCGGACGCGGTCGAGGAAGCAGGAAGCCTAGCCCTGGCTTTCCCATGGTGAAAGCACCTTGGTGGAGTGGGTTGGAGATTACCGTCTGTCGCTACTTTGGGAACTAGGGGGAAAAAGTGTATTCTAACAGACCTGGGAGGGTAGCCTTTTATCTAAAGGCAACACGATTAATTTCGGCCACAGTACCAGATAAAGAAGGCTTAGTTCCATTTTTGGGCTCTATCTGGGCAAATTCATCTCTCGTGCCTCAAGAGCCCCTCCCACTCAAAAAACAAATGCTCCAGGAAGAGGAAACCACTTTCAGAAAGCAGACTTTTGCTTTTCCTTTCTAGCCTGTTAGGAAATGATAAAGAGACCCTTTGGAAGGGGCCCAGAACGTTTTAGCTGGTTTGAGAATGGGACAGGGTGGGGAGAGATCTGATGGAGGTCTTGGTTTTGCTTGATGGTGGTTCTGCACCATATCTCCACTTTCCCTCATACTTCAGGGTTTGACCCCAGCAGTGCCCAGTTCTTTCCCCTGCCTGAATTCCACATGGTTGAGGGAACTGGACTGGTTAGGGCTTAATTGGCGCCTCTCTGTAAGGAGGCCTCTGCTCTCACGTTGTAGCCCCTTCTACATCTATGTTCTTTCTACACCAAAGGCTCCACCCTTGGGAAACCCGAGGACCGGTTTTCCTTCTCGTCGCATCTCTGGTTACAGGAACACGGTGTGGACCTATAGAAAGCGGGTGCATCCTACTGAGTCCCAGGGTGACACTAATGCTATTAACAGATGTGGGTCTTAGTAGCCAAGTGGCCTTTGCAGTGAACACCCCGTGCCCTCCCACCCCCACCCCCAGCTCCATTGTATCGAGAGGCTGATAAGAAGAAGATCAATAGAACATCCCCCCAGAGAACACACCATCAGCAGCGATGCACAAAGGCCATCCACACTGACGTGTTAAAGCACACCTCCATTCTTTCGTTGGCTTCCCCCTTTCTGCTTCTTGCTTTTCATCATTCAGATGTTCCACTATTATATTTTTTGCCCTCAGCTGAACTTTTGGGTCAGTTCCTTGCAGAAAGAGAATACACCCCCATACAGAATATGGTAATAATTCTATTTAGTTCTTTTTTCCCCTTTATATTCTCTACTCAGTCCCCTTTGTTCCTATACCCTTTCAAACCAAACCTGCTAACAGTATCAAAACATTTCTTTTTCTTTTTAAACACTAGCCACAACATAAAATATATGTGGACAACGAGTAGTTTCTGTTTATTGGTCCTGCTATTGGTGGTTCCTCCCCAGTGTCGCATCATTATTCCCCAACCCAAGGTGCTCGCGAAAACTTTTACTTGCGATGGCTGGACACTTTTCAGACTTTTGTCAGACATTTCGTTACCTATTATGACTCTGCCGAAGTTCTCCAAACGAAGCTGAGGACAGTGAACTGCAGTGCAGACATACGGCTGGTTCAGCTGCAGTGCAGTCATACGGCTGGTTCAGCTGCAGTGCAG
>JAOYSI010071023.1:1463-16645 GCA_025775065.1 Hiodon alosoides
CCAATTTTAATTTTCTTAAATCAGTTGTAATTCCCTCTGGATTCCCTCTATGAATCTTTAAGTGTTAAAGCTCCACAATTTACAACTGCATGAAGGGTCATTGAGACAGAGTGGGCAGCCAATTAATCATATTTTTTTATAAAGAATATACAGTACTGTGTAAAAGTCTTAGGTACGTGTAAAAATAAATAAATAAATAAATAAAAAATAAAAAAATATATATATGCAACGTGAATATACTGTTAAAAATAATGAAATGAAAAGTTTCTAAATACAAAAAAATATATAATATAAAGGGCAAACAGTAAAAAAAATCAAATCAATATTTGGTGTGACCACCCTTTGCCTTTAAAACTGCATCAATTCTCGTACACTGTCATGCAGTTTTATAAGAAAATCGGCTTTCAGATTGTTCCAAACATCTTGGAACTCAGAACTTTCCACGGTTCTTCTACAGACTTTGGCTGTCTCGCTTGCTCCGGGTAATCACAGACAGCCTCGATGATGTTGAGATCAGGGCTCAGTAAAGAATACCTTTTTCTTCATTCGGAAAATGAACCTTTGTAAATCTAAAAATTGCTCTTTTCTGCTGACACACTAATGCAGAAGGGCGCTTTGCTCAGATTTCCTTGTATTTCAGCCATCAAAACAAGGAAACCAAGGAATCAACTAGAAATCAACATAGTTCTACCTCGAAAAAAAAGAATGTCTGACCAATTAATGAATGTTGATTTAGAATACATAAAATTATGGAAAAGGAAAACGTGGCAACGTGGTTGCTTTTATATGGAAACTTGGTCTGATATGTGCAAATTCCCAACAATAAACTCAGCAATATTAAATCATCTTAACGTTGGGAGATTAGATTAGAGTATCAAGCCTGTAATGAAAGGAAACAAAAACCATTGTCTTCATGCTGACAGTAATACATCATGGCCAGATATGTAGGAATTCCTTTTCTTCTTCTTCTTTTTCTTCTTAAGGTATGTAATAATGTCTGGTAACCTGAAAAACCGCCAACGGAAGTATGTTCATTGAAAATGATTGGTGGGAGTGGTGTAAAGTATTCTAGGTACAATTTTGAGACCACCCTATACCACCCACCATGTGGGATTTTTTATCTTTCCCTTTGCAGAGTGTATTAGATCATGCAAGTCAGTCATATCCAGGCCTTGGTAAAGGTTAAACCAACTCTATTGGGAATTACAGATAAAGCCCTGGTTTAAATCCACAATCTTACTGACCCTCTGCCAGAAACATCACTGTAATGTAATTAATAGTCATATCAGGCAAAAGACAAGGAGGGATTACGGTATGTCTCATGCTCATGAAGTAATTCAAACATTAAAACTGAGAATTGTAATAAAAAAAAACCCATAAGCCTGGCAGTTCTCGTATTAAACGGATGGTTTATCTGGACTTTTTAAGTCGTGTCTGCCTTATTCCTGATTGCATCCACCCAGCAGTGAAGCTCTGCCCTAAGGGAGTTAATTACACCAAGACCTTAAACTATTAAATCCTGCTCAAGCCTAATATCCGCTTTGTAGGTAGACTGAATATTGACATTAGTCGCTTAATATAATGGACCGTCATTTGACCATTCTGGAACAGATCGGTTCTCTCCCTGTTCCTGTTCTAATGGATGCTGAGATTCCTGCAAGATTGGTTATATTCCTGAGATCTGGAGGGAAGGTCAGCAGGCCTAGGCTGCCAGATCTGATTATAGAAACTTGGACCTCTCCGGTGCCTATTTCTGAGACTAGGTCGCTGGATATGCAAATTGAACGTCCAGATATGACTTATTTGTCTTTTGGTTGCGTCTCAATTTTTAAGCAGAATCTCCTAAGAAGATTTAGCAGAAGATGAAATGGATGGCTCAAAACTATCTTTGTTTTTGTGTGTAGTTGTTTTTTTTTAAATAAATATTATTTATTTGCACTACTTTTTTTCAGTTTGCTTTGTGAAATGCACATAAATAAGAGCACAATTTGCATTAATGATGCTGGAAGAGGGCGACTGTAAAAAATATAAAATAGCATAGACGTTAAGAGACAGCTATAAATAATCCCATGTAGTGTTGCATTGGAATGCAAATGATACGTAATGCATTTCAAATTGTCGAAGTATCGCCTCGGTTATGCTAAAATGAGAATGTACCACACAAAAACTCAAAAATGACAGCCATGTAAACTCTTTTAGTGTTCAATGTGACATATGAACATAAAAACTGCAAGAAATTTGACGTCCGTTTTAAAACAATGCTCAGAGATTAAGTCAGATTTCTGCTCTGAATTTTCTTTTACTCTGAAATATTGTCCTCATTGTCTCTGCCAACGTGTCTTTAACCTATGGATACATTAAAAGGCCACACTAGCAAGGCGACATGAACTAAAGCAAATAACTAAAGCAAAGTTTCAATATAGAGGCGCAAAAAACATCAGGGGATACATTTCTCATATTAATGAATAAATAAACCAGCCCAGTACAAATGGCCTCTCATGTCACTCAGATATTAAACTATCAAAATGTAGATATATTACAATGCGTCTCAATACGTTTCATTGACAACAGTAGTCTTTTGTCTTTTGTATTAATATTATTTCCTCAGAATACTGCTTTCTTAAATAAAATATGTAGTATCGCTATGAACAACCTAGTACTGTGCTTGTGTACTCTATTTGTGTCTGTGCGTTTAGGACATTTAGAATATCAGGAGTATTGTGCTCAGGGAATAATCCTTCTCAATTGATTAGATTAATTTTAAATTAAATTTAGCATGAGCATGCGTTAATGGTTTGAAATGGATTTCCAAGTGAAGGGCCGAAGTGGACCAAAGTCATTACAGAGTGGTCAAAGTGGTTGACAGCTGGTTTTCACTGAGTGCAATGGGAGAAAAAAAATCAATAATGCCACTTACAGAGACCTTTCAGCTCAGGGAGAGATCACTGTCAAACAGATGCGTGTAAAAGTCGTTTGCTCAGTCATCCACAGGTAAGAAAATTCAGCACCAGAATAATAAAAGTTTAAAAATTTACTTTTAAATGAATGAGTCTCCCACTCTGCCACCCTCTTTAACAAATGACTTAATTATGTTTATGAAATATAAAAATAAATAAAAAACGTCACTAGCTATATTTTATGAATTACCGTTGCACAAATCCTAATTTAAGTAATATAAATTGCAGTTTTATAAAGAGGGGTACCCAGTTCAAGTTTAAAAAAAAAAAAACATAATAATTTTAATCTTTTAGCAGAATCCAGTGTTCTGAGTAGCTTGATTTAGATTTGAGCAAAACCTTTCTTGAGTCACTGATATCGATATTCCCATTTATAATAAATACACTGAATAAAAACAAATGTATTTCTTTTAAGATTAAATTTATATTTGAATTTTAAATTTTATAAACTGGAATAGATTTAAGGTCATCATATGTATATGTCTTGTATGACATATTGCAGCTTTTATAACCATCTGCTTTTTGTGAAGGAGGAGTCTGATCTGATCAGAGGCTATATACTAAGCCCGATCTGATCAGAGGCTACACACAAAGCCCGCACTGATCAGAGGCTATATACTAAGTCAGATCTGATCAGAGGCTATACACAAAATTTGATCTGATTAGAGGCTATATTTTAAGTCAGATCTGATCAGAAGCTATATATTCTGTCAGATCTGATCAGAGACTATATACTTATTCAAATCTGATCAGAAGGCTATTTACTGAGAAAATATATCTGAAATTACTGCTTCATTTCACTGACCTTTTTTTCTTAAAGTGGATTACCAGTTACCCTTATAAACTCTTAAATTATTTTTAAAAATTGCTATTATTCTCCGCGTGTGTAGGATTAGTACATTGATACGTTTCACAAATCCCTTTATCTACATGCTTTTTAGTTTCCTGCCAATGAATGCAAACAGATTGTGAGAAGTTTCTCATTAAATAGGCCTGAGACGAATAAATTGTGGCCTAAGAAACGTAGCTACTATTGCTGATGGCATGCATATCCTTTACATATGCAATTATTTTTTACCATTATTATTATTCATAATTAAGCTTTCGTGCCACTGGGTTGAAGCCTTTTGTTTTCGCTGATTTTATTATTCTTTTAGATATTTTTCACTCGGTTTATAATGTGAGAAAAAAAACACGTGAAGGCCGTGGATTTAGGAAAGGGTTGAATTCTGATCCATTGCACCAACCAATTTCTGAATCTCTTGACACCCGCTTCTAGACCTAGCCAAGTCCTCATCTCTCAACCACGTGGGGAAATCCTTCACAAGGATGCATGGTCTGACAGTGCAGCACAAACGACTTGGATTTGTAAGACACCGCAGGAACACAGACACAGATATGTAGCAGAATGTGGCTGCAAAGCTTACATCATAAACTTACCATTTTTATTAGAAATTGAATTTTGACCTGCTAACGGCTTGTTGGAAAAGCTTTCTTTTCCAGATTTTCTTCACAGCAGGTGACACCTCTCTTGACAATCCACCTTACTTCAGTGATGCGCTCCAAGTTATTATCATGCTTCCCTAAAAGAACCAGACCATAGTTTATCAGGGGTAGTCCCTACTAACTAACTTTGTTCGTAAGGACCTTCTTAGCTGAGACCTTTTCTTTGGCTTTTTAATCCTAATGCAATGCTGTTTACTGGTCACGGGCATGTGCTGTAAGATTGCCGCAGCTTTTCACTGCCAATTCTAGTAGTGCTGGATAATATTGCAGCTTTGCATTGTCCTGAAGACCACGTTAACAAGGTATATATTATATTATATAAATATTATTATTCAGCCATGTTTACAAATATTGCATTAAAAGAATAAAAGACCAGCGTTAAAGTTGCGTTGTGCTAAAGTTGCTTTGTGCTAAAGTTTCGTGTTTGCAACTGATCTCAAGAGTGAGGAAACTGAAGCAGGAAAAAAGTATGGAAACATGATACTGCTGTGGAGCCTGATCAATATATACAAAAAAAAAACTAAAAATATATAGAATTATTCACTTTTTGCAAGGGAGCATTCAGATTGGTGGGCTCCGGGGAAAAAATTGTTTGAGAATCTGAGGCCCTGTTAATTTATGCATTGATTACATATAGGAATGTGTCAGATTTAATTGAGCTTAGTTGTTATGTCTGCACATTCTGAAGGATTACCATTAAAGTAACTCTTTCGATATTTTCATTACGTATTTTCCAACTCTCGGTGCAACTCTCTGTTTTCTGTACTTAATTTCTCCATTGGCAACACATCGCCAATAACCTCCACGCAAAAATCTGTATATGGGCTGCAGGGGCCAGTTTGAGATGTTTCAAAGTTCATTAAACACTGAACCATGGCCCTTCATAGAGCCCAAATTGCCACTCGCGGAGCTGCAGAGTTACTCCAGACGTTCATTAGCTTAATGAAACAGGCCACTCCTCAGCTGCTGCCGTGCAAGCTCTGTCTTACAGTAGCTGGGGCAACCATCTGTTCAAGGGCTCACAGCCAGCCAGCCAGCTGTGGGATATTCCAATCAAGTCGACCCTGTGCAAGAAGAGTCACCTTGTCCCTGGCTGAAGTGCACCCTAATAAGACGCCCCCACTTCCAAGATAGACTGTACATTGTTCATGGACTGTGTTTATCATAAGACGCTTTCACTGCTGTTCTTCAAAAAAGGCTTTGATGGAGCCCTTGGAGACGGAGATAAAAAAAAACCTGGGGATAAACAGTAAAATTCCCCTAGTATCCACAGTGGCTGCTGCATGTAGTGAGTATGAGGTCTTATCGCCTGTAGGGCCCCAGTGGGGGGGTTTGAAAAAAGTGTCAATGCATTAGGGCTAATAAAGTTGGGCTCTGCGCTACTGAAGATTGAGCTTTGTGGCTGTAAGTACAACTGGCAGGCTTTAAGAACATTTAAAAGTCTGGTTACTGAATAATGTACCAAATACAATTCAAAAGGGTTCCGTAGGCAAAAGCCAGTGGATCAATTCAACTCTTCTGATATTATGAGATAAAAATTGGAAAAAATGGTTATTTAGATATATTTTGGTTGGTAATGACAAAGTCTAGAAACCAAATCAAGTATTCAAGTATTATTACTTAAGGTTAAACTATTTTCTGTTGCTAAGTCCCTTAGGCACAGATGCTGCCAGTCCTCACGTGACAGTTTTTTCCATTCCTGCATACTCCAGAATGCTTTCGAAAACACAAGGGCAGTTTCATTCCTCCCATTCTTTTTTCTTTAGTCTCATTGGGTTCAAGGCTCGAAGCCCCGCCTCCCACTATCTTATTTCACATGAAGTTATTTCCCTCAGATCATGTGACAGTGAGCAATGAGATAAGCCTGTAGGAGCCCTGTTTCATTACCAATGAAGACGCTGTATAGATACGGTATTTTTTTCTGTGAAATGAGAAAAGCTCATAGGCTTGCAGAAGGATGGTCTATGTCCATTGAAGTTGAATTTTTCCATTCAAGTCACAATAAATCCCAAACTAGAATATTAAAATTTTAAGTGATAGCCTCCATGATAGCAGTATGTAAACTAAAGGTCTGAGCATGAGCAACCTGTTTATAAATGTTTAAACATGCCATCGTATTCAGGAATATTTATTCCATTCGAACTTTTAGATCCAAAAACAAACAAAATAAATAAATAATACCGAATAGCGAATAAGCAGATGCTGTCAAAATACTGAAAACCTGGAATGGGAAAATAGATTGCATGTTGTTGTGCCTGAGATTTGAGCAAATATTAAGTTTTTAATCTCTTATTTTCACTGCATTCTAAAGACAAGATTCTGATTAAGACTAATTTAAATCCTTAAAGTAAAGAAAAGCAGCTATTTTTTCACTGCTGCTGCAGTGATTCAAAAAATACTGGTAGCCCCAGGGCAGGTATTCGATAGCTGGATAGGATTGCTTGATTTCCCATTGGGAAGGAAGTCATTACTTTTTCCACTATTATTCTGAATATGACCTCCAGGTCATCCCAAGAACTTTAGCCACAGCATAAGCGCCGTCTCCCTCTGAACCCAACAATGACTCTTTGCCTCCAGCTACAATGCAAAACAGAATATCCCTGAATCCCAGAATAATTTGATAAAGTGATGGGCCGATTAGTTGGGCCAAGTCATGATATACAAAAGAGCTTATTGCTTAATTTGTGCTGGGACTGATTCGGGCACAGAGCCCAGAGCCATAGAACCTGTATAAAGAGTTAAATCGCTGGTCCTTACAGTTTTTTATCACGTGTACCCCTGCACATCCACCAAGCAAATTAACATGCACACTTCACACACAAGCTAGCTAGCTTATTGCTGTGCTTTGTGGAGCCAGTCAGTGTGGAAAGCGTTGAATTGCAGTAGCTTGTGCATTAACTAAAGTCAACTGCTCTTTGAAAATGGCTATCAAAAGCCTCCTGAGTAGCTCAGTGGGTAAAGGCACTGGCCTGAATGCAGACTGGGCCCTATGGGCTGGAGTTCACCAGTTTTAATCCAGCTCATGTTACTAGCCTAGAGTGACTGGGAGAAAACAGTTGTGGAGGCTGGGCTGGGGTGGGTTAAATCGGTAGGACTTCTCTTTACTCTTTGCTAACAAGCATCCCCTCCTGGATGGAGGCAGTAGTCATAGCAACAAGCCCAAATGCCATAGCACAATAGGCTAAAATGTGGCTAGCTAGACATAGAGAAACTGATTAAATGAGGATCAAAACTATTAATTGGACCATTGCAGATGTTGTATCTTTGCGATTGCAACGTATTGGTAGGTTATGTCTTTTACAACGAGAATAGTTTGTAAAATTCTCATAGTTTGGGCAGTTGGATGTCGGAACAGATTTAGCACCCCCACGACCTGCTGGGGGATGAAATCTTGAACTTTCCTGTTACAAAATAACCACTGAAAAAGTAAAATGTTTATACATGGCCAGCATATGTATCCATTGGTATATATGGTTCACAGAATGTGATTAAAGCATGAAAGGCCACCATTTTGCAATTTGCAAATCAATAAAAATATGCATTGTATAATTTTTCCCCTTTCTTCTTTTTAGTTTAATTTTGTGGGAAAGCTACTGGGACCTCGAGGAAACTCGATGAAAAGATTGCAGGAAGAAACTGGAGCAAAGATGTCCATCCTGGGGAAAGGGTCAATGAGAGACAAAGGGAAGGTACGATGACAACGTTTCTCAAATTACTTGTACAAGTGATTTCCGTTATGTTGCGGTTCCGAGATGAAAAACCCTTCTAACATTAAAATTGTTTTGCCATTCTAGTAAAGCGAGACATGATAGCTATACCCAGGATCCTGAAGCTGAATCTCAAACGATTACTAGCAACCCGTTTTATTTTTTCATCTGAAAATTGTTCTCTGCGTTTGTTAAAATGGAACAAAACAATTACATTCAAGTACAAAACTCACCAGCATGGCATTTAGGGAAGGGGAAAAAGCAAGCTTAAGTTCTCATCACACCTATCTGTGAGAATGACATCACTGCTAAAAAGCAATCTGATGTTATCTGCATTGTGTCGTTGTTTCGTTCGCCACATTCACAACAGTTAAGTGCGATATGGTGCATGACATGTTCTATGGCCAAGCTATTCATCCTGCTGATTTGAAGCCCCCTGGGACTCTGTTTATCTGAGTCACTGTACAGGATCAGCACCGGCTGAGGGAACACAATCAAACAGTTAGGTGGCCCGGAGTAACAAAGGTCATTACCAGAGGCCACAGAGCATTCTAACATTAACCAGCTTAGCTAAAATATAAAACTACATACCGGTTAAATAGATGACATAAGTGACATAAGGAGAGAAGGCCGTTTTGCATGTCTTTTGGCCACTGAGGATTCCAAATAAATTAAATAAACTCAATTTTGTCTGCGTTTATAGATTCATTTCAGAAAATTCTAAATAATGTGCTGCTCAAATACAACACAGCATTGCAGAATTATATTATATAAACTTGCCTTAACTTGTACAATGCAGCTTGACCAAATGGACATCCTTATTAGATATTTTTATATGAATTAATCTATTTTATTTGAAGCTGTCAGCATGAGGAATCATATGTAAAGATGCTGTAACTATATTTGTAGACATTTCAATAAGGTATTTTAAGAATAATTTTACTCTGCTTTAAAGAATTGTCCTTCTCCATTGTTTTTTTTTTAATTGTTGAAGTGAATGTTGTGCCACTTCTGGTCGGAAGTTAATTCGTTTGAATTTATTTGAATCAGCCCACAAATTCCGTCGCTTTGCCTTTGTCCAGTTCGCTCACTCGTAATTTGCAGACACCAAATTGTGATCTGCTTTGTGCCACCACAGAGTTTTTCAGACCTGACCGACAGTTAGCTTGTTTCTGAGATGAAAAGCCGTACTGCATTAGTATTGACACACAAAAGCGCGCTTGACCTAAACAGTAAATCCTAGGTAGGAAACCCAGCTGAACACAGCGCCTGCCAGTAGAGCCACCATTGTCAATACCTTTTTTTTTTTTGTGCCATCTGTAGCAAACTAAATGTGTGCAAGCACAGTATGTTGCCTTGTCCATGTGCTGTACCTTACTTTACTTTTTAAAATTGATGATAATCTGACATATTATATATAAGGAATATTCAGCGTCTGCTCTGAAATTAGAGGAAAAGGGAGTGACAGCTGGGGTCACAGAGAGCTCATATCTGTAGTGGACTGGGGACTCCTTCTTAAATCTGCCATTAGGTGTTTTTGAATAAATTAGGATCAATGGTGTTTTAACCGAATGACCTCAGAGATAAGTGCATAAGAGCCAAAAAAATCTTATTTTCAAAATTACCAATGAGCATGAGAGTTCAAGCCATAGAGTTTTTTTAAGTCTATTTTATTAGTCCAAGGGGTAATGAAACCTTACATGGGGGTTGATGAGAGCTTTCAATCTGTGTCAAAATAAGACAAATGCGAACAGCAGAGATGAACGTTTTTTTCCAGGAAACCGGCAATACGTGCATGAGCATTAAGGAATAATTTCAAGTGTACAACATGCCTGCATCAGCTCAAGGTGACTATCTGGATTTGAATACATTTGCATAGATAATAGGGGTTGGAATTAGAGTTAATCTGAGTGTCTCCTGTTAGAATTTGCTAATAAATTGGCAATATTTTCTTAAGTCAGAAGGAATTGGCCAGTGTCTTTAAAAATGTATCATAATTGGCATAAAATATCTTAAAATATCAATTTTACTGCCATTTTTTACTCTTGGTATCATTTGTTTTCGCTGTCTTTTTGTCTGCTCTTAATTAGGACCATTCTGACAAACTCCCTTATCGCCCTAGCCACCCTACTCCAGAACAGAGGGTGTGAGCTGAATATATATACTTTTTTAAATGCAATGCATGTTTTTCATACCACAGAGCCAGCAGGCAATTTAATAAAATGGCTATTTATGGTTTACGCTTAAAATCATGGCTACAAGCCAAAGGAAGCTTCAGTTTTTTTTTTTTTTTGTCCATTTTATTTTTGTTTAGAGGAACTTTCTGCGTCTAGCGTGGTTTTTCATTCCAAACAAGCTGCATAATTAATGCAGAGTGTCTTGCGAAGCAATTTAGAAGGGCAACAACTTCGAGTGTTGAGTGATTAATTTACTACTTATTGAATGTGTGCACCCCTGATAATTATAGGCTGTGTGTTTGCTTCTCCTATCTGATCATATTGTTCGCTCCCTATGTTAACTCCGCAAATCTGTTGTGATAAAAAATTTAACTTCATTAAATTTTTGCTTTTGTTTTCTGTTTATGGTACAGCTACAGTCTTTGCATGAAACAGACAGGGCCTTATGCATGATGCAAAAAACCCACATTTAACACATCCAAAATAGAACTCTGGTTAATCATTGTATTCTCAGAGTGCTGTCTTAACTCAGGAGATATATTCCATAAAGCATGTGTTGTTCCTAAAAATTGTAACCTTTTGTTTAGAGACCTAACAACAACAAAAAACATATCTAAGTGCAGTTAAAGTATGCTCCAGACATTCCAATTATTCTGTTTTAAGCATACGGCGCGCACCATTAAAAGGATTCTTGAAGATTAAATATCCTAAATACATGCAAGTGGTAGGTTTCCTGCTGTCTTAGCAGGAAGCACTCCGGCATCCAGCAGCCGTCACCGATCCTCAAAGAAAGGGCCTAGCACACGTCGCACTTAAACTGCTTGCAATACGCAAAAACTGGGTCACCGCAGATTTCCTTCAACAAAATAACTAGTTTACACAGTAGTCTTGGGAGCCCCGGCAACACATTTTCGGTGTAATTCCCGTTGAAACCGACGCCTGCTTTTTCCAAGTGAGAAAGGGATTGCAGAATACGACACATAGATCTCTGGATGAATCTCAATTTTAATTTTAAAAAATTGAGTGAAATTGGGTTTACTCATTAGTGCTAGATAATATGATTACAAAACAATTACCTTTAGCCAAAAGCATTTTTTGCCAGGGGTGTGCTCTGAATGTTGTATAATTTTGATTGACACCCATGGTTCCAATTACTCTGTTTGCTTCATCCCCGCATACCTCCAAGCCATTTTAAAGGCAATGGTTATCAGCTAACAGTTTTACACATCCAGCGTTTTCTTCCTTGCTGTAGTGAGTGACTCACATTCGATTTCCCTGCTCGTAGTCTGAAGCACTTCAGTGTGTTTTGAAATTCACTCGGAAAGACAGGCCCACTTTTGAAAAAATGGAACGTTTTACTTATGGACTGACATGAAAGGAAATTTTAAGTCACCAGACATGATACAGAACAAATGCCTTCAGATAATCCTCTCACATTTGTCCTTAACTGCCGTCCCCGGTCGGACTTGACTCTTAGTTAAAGATGCTGGTTCCATTTGGTGGAAAGCAGTCATGGTGCTCGCCCTCACATTTGAACCCCCCGCGGGAAAGAAAATTCCACCACAATTGCATGTGTATGTGCTTTATAATTTAGTTAAACAAGAGATTTACTTTGCATTCTTCGCATTCAGACGTAACACTGGCCACAGTAAACAACTCTGCATTCATAAGCTTAGCTGTTATGCTAAGATGCACAACGCCCTCCTCTTTAACCATTGGTTTTTTCAGGGGCTTTCCACAGCCCTACTATCCTGCTTCCAGACACAGATCCCTGCCTTCGCAGTGGAGCGATTCTGTCGCTATTAGAAGTCACAAGGACAGCTCCAACGCATGCAGTAATAGCTTCTGCTTTTCAGACTGTGACTCAAAGGAGGAACTCCATCCCCCTCAAAGAGCCTTCCAGCTGAGAGCATGGGCTTGAGATTTGTTTGCTCTTTGCCAGCAGTGGCTTTGACATCAGACATGCCGTGTTCAGCAATTTTGGATTGTATTTCACTTCTTTCTTGCGCCTCAGAACTCCTCCTGGTTCCTAATCAGCGGAGGAAGTGAATACGTTTTTGACAGGGATGGCCCCATATCTTTGTAAAGAAAATACCCTCAGAGGTGCATGGGAACAATGGTACAGAGTAAGGGTGATTTGGGCCCTCCTGCTTTCGCTTCCTTCCCCGTCTCTCAGGGCGCTCTGGCCCTTTGGCCAGGCTGCAAACTCCCGTCGACTCTTATCCAGTGGTGTGATTACAGGAGAGCCTCCTGACCTTGAAATAGATTAGGCTCTCTCCAAAAATTGTCTTAGGTCGATCCTTATGTCACTTTACTAGGGGGGTAGGGGAGGGGGGAGTCGAGAGGCGTCGGTTAATAGAGGCGGCAAGGGGGCGCACAGCTCTGATGGAGTCCCTAACATCAAAGCCCTCCAGCCTCCGAGTGTAAGGCAGCATTGGAGGTAATCAACATGAGAAGGTAATGCGCGCTGCAAAATAATTACCGGCTTTTCCTGCGAAGGGTTAGCAATCAGAGCTCTCGGATGAAACTATTGCTCCGAAACAGGCTGAATAACGTCCTGGCCGGGGATGAGACACAGCTGAAGGTTACTGGCACAGAGGCGCGCTAGATTATTTGGAGTTTTAAATGCATAATGAGAAGCCCAAGTTATTTTGTTTATTTTTTTGTGTTTGTCTTTTGGGTTTTTTCAATGAATAAGCAATAAAGCAATAAAATTTGTCTTAATCTATGCCGATTTGTAGTCGAGATTTAAATAATGGATCTATATCAAAACAGCTTTGATCTCTGGAGCATAATAGACAAAACTGAGAAAATAGGTTGTGCCGGAGTACTGAATTTGTAAGACGCATTTATATAGTCATCCCTACTATGATACGAGTGAGTCAATGGAATCGCGTTAATTCTCAGTAAGTCCAGCCTCCTTCTCCCAGGACCTCCGCGTTTATGCACGTGTGACTGTCCGATCCCCATCAGGCCGGCAGTGACACGCCGCCTGAACATATTCTTGTTCACAGGAGGAGGAGCTGAGGAAGAGCGGCGAGGCAAAGTATGCACACTTGAGCAACGATCTCCACGTTTTAATTGAAGTCTTCGCCCCACCTGGAGAGGCCTATTCCCGAATGAGCCATGCCTTGGAGGAGATTAAGAAATTCCTCGTTCCAGTAAGTCAACTCATACGATTAAATTCTCTGTGGTTCTATGGTAGGTAATTATGTGTAGACCAGGATGTTTTTTTTATTTTTATTTTTCCTGTACAACGCTGTGTTGTGGTTTGCTTTGAAATATATTAATATTAATTTAGTGTTTGACACATAATTAAAACTTCTGAAGAGGGACAGCTTAGAGGATAAATTAATGACAAAGTGCATCATGGACCATGTGGATTTCTGGTTAAAATGAAATAAAATACTAGCTTATTCCAACAGCACAGGGACAGCCGCATTATCTATATGAAAGTGTAGCTTCCAGAATTCCACAGAGAGTCATTTGGCCTTATAGAGCACTGCCACGGGTACATGTGAACGGATGCTATGACAGCTGCACACTGTGCACCTGACTGTTTCAACACACGGCCGGCTATTGGAAAGCGCAGAGCAGAACTTCTGACTTTCGCACGTCCTTGTTGTGCTTTGTATTGCTGCGTTGTTTCACAGTCAGGACTGCAACTCTCGGCACAATTAACAAGTACAGTATGGAGAGGCTTCCGGGACAGCCAGTCTCAAGGCGTAGAGCAGTTACCAGTAATTAATGTGCGCACAGCTTCAGCGCGTCAACACTGTAAATATTAACGGAGCCTCCAAACAAGTGTGGTGGTCCCTCAGGTGTTAGTAATGCAATGTGAGTGTCCTTGTGATGTTGCTCATGCTCAGTTTCTTATGGGGGTCTGCAGTGAGGCGGGGCCACGCACGGCTAGTTGTTTAAAGCAGGTTGTACTCGCCAGCTCAGACCATGGTCTGGTAAACAGCGATGGATCTCAGATGAAGGAATGCTCATGCCTGGGTGGTTGTGAAGCATCAGATTTATTTAAAAGTTAAATGACTTCAGCTTTCCATCCCATAGAACTTAATTCTGCAGTTAATCAATGCGTAGACTGGCTTCTTTGTAGGCTTCCAAACTTTTTAAAAAAAAGGAGGTAACAGTGTACACTTACTGACATTTGCATATGTACTTTTTGTTATGGCAGCCAGACAATGTGACCCAGTTACATCTTGTTTCGTGTTTCCCGTGGACGTTATTGGTACATTAAATAGGACATAGTGTCTTCATTGTTACATCTCGTGCTCTTATTCAATTTGTTGCTATGAATGGCAGGGGTTCTAATGGTCACAGGCAGAGCAACCAATCCCTGGACAAGCTAGGTTGGTAGCCATTTAGCTTAGTTTGAAAATTTAATGTAAAACTGCCTTTGATCTCGCAATCGCATTACACACTCGCCCCTGGTCTCTTCCCCCCCATTGACCTAAGCCTGCACAGATTTGATGTGGCGCGGTTGGTCAATTGCACCTCCAGAGGGGTGGTCCCCGTGCTGAAGCCTAATGTTCTTCCGACATCGCGTCAACATGATAACGTGGCCGCTGCGCGCCAGCCGGGGAGCGACCCGTTTCCCGTGCGGCAGGCTCCTCCTTTGTGCCGGGCTGAGATGGCGGAAGCCGAGGAAAGCCTATTATGTGTGCGAGACGCCGCTTCATCGCACTCTGCCAGCGGCCATCAGGAGAACAGTCATCCAGACGACATGGAACATTACCAGCAGATGCTGCCGTGTTTTACTCATCCGCAGCGCCGCTTGCAAAAGAGTCATTAGTGTGGGAGCTGCTAGCCGAGTCTCCCGGCAGTCC
>JAOYSI010071033.1:0-22161 GCA_025775065.1 Hiodon alosoides
CTCACTCTGTGTGTGTGTGTGTGTGTGTGTGTGTGTGTGTGTGTGTGTGTGTGTGTGTGTGTGTGTGTGTGTGTGTGCTAGCCTTTCATAAAAGACTGAAATATACCCAAAGCATATGGCACAGAATAGCTCAGTCTAATCCCACCGATACTTTTAAGTTTCTTCATTTTAGTCAAACCTACTTATCACACAATAAAAGAACAAAGGCTTCAGTCAAAGCTAAGGTTTCCATGCAAAAAAAAAAACTCTTTTTGAATTTAAGAATTCTAGAGACACGATCTTCAAGTTAAGCTAGAGACTTCAGCGTGCTACACACACTTAAATGATGCTGGATCGTTATACTGGTCTCCCCTCCGTCCTTTTATTCTGTGGAACGTGCACTTTTTTTGTTCCAACAGAGTTTTGTAATCGCATGCTCATTTGCATTTAGATTAACATATACCTTTATTAACACATCAAGCCCTGGTATGAAGAGCTCTGGGTGTCTGCGAAAAGCCCAGAATCTGGCTGGGATTACACTGGGGACGGTTGTCGTCATTCCCTGAGCAGATCGGAGTGAAAACAAGGCGGGGGCGGTGGGCAGCAGTGACGGAATCTGTTGTTGGGGACTGAAACAGGACCAACAGTGCCATCTAGCTTGTTTTAATTGGTTCTGTGTGGCAGTGGGGGGGTAATGGAGACAGCCACCTTAAAGGGAAATACACATCGGATCTGCTGCAGTTTCCAGTTTCTATTCCCACATCAACTTCTGCCTCTGATCTGATCTGTGGGTAAAATGACTCTGTTTCCACACAGGTCTTGCCGAAGCAACAAGTCTTTTTTTTTTATATAAATGAAGTTTGACAAGGTCATTGACAGTGTAGTTTTATATAAAGAGAAATTAAATTAAAATGGTCATAAAAATTGTAGCCACACATTATTACAGGGTCATTGAATATAATTACAGTCTTTATTTAGCATCAGGCTGCACACAGCATTTTGAGGTGAAAGTCTTATTGGAGTTAAAATGCAGGGTGTATAAAGTTTATGGCAGCGTGCATACCCAAAACTAAAATACAGCCATGTTAAAACTTTTCTCCTAAAATTCTTGTTGACGGATATCCTTTTTTAGTTTTAGTTATTTTGTTAACTTTAAAATGATAACATTTTACTAGGTTTTGCCCAGAGAAAATGAAGGTTACTTCGATTGAAATCCTTTTTTATTTTAAGACAGAATTTGGCATAGCGGTTCATTTACTTGAATTGTCCACTATAGGTTATAGACCAAAATACCAAGTGGTGAACTTTATCTGCATTGCCAGAAAAGTACTCGAGCAATTGAGATTAATTTTCTCCTTGGAAAATAGACCATCAACTTCTAGTCATACGTTCACTACTTTTACACCATGTACTTATTTCCAGCAACTGACACTACAGTGGTTTAAACTGATCCACTACCAAGAATTATGGACCAATTAAACTGGCAGTTAACAATGTGTTAGCATTCCTTTATTGGCATTCTGTCGAATAAAATGACCTTGTAAGATGAAAAATCTATGTCTTGAGTAATTTGCTTTGTTTAAAATAGAAAGGTAGAGCTTCTAATAAACCTAAATTCCTGTCTCATGGCAAAGGTGGGATAGTGTTTCTCTGCCCAGCGTTCTGCCTTTCAAAAGGGCAAAATACCCTGAGTCACCTGGCCAATTAACCAGCGATTGGTGTAGAGACATCAATAACAGGAAGTGGGGTGCTTGTGGAGACAGAAATTGCAGGGTTGCAAACAGTGTAGTAGATACCACTAGTAGCCTGTGATTTCAGCTTATCCCCTTATTCTTTCAGATCTTTGCTTGTTACCTTGTTTTGGGGCCCTATTGAGATTACATTGTTGGTTTTCTTAAAAAAAGAAATACCTGCATCAAAAGTCTGTTTGTCCTCATCTTCTCATCCTCAGGCTGGAATCATTTTGTCATAAAACAGACATTCCTGTCACAGCTGGTGTGTAACGATTATGCCTACTCATTTTGTGATGCTTATGCATCTGTGTAGGCACTGGAGTGAAGGATGAGGTAAAATATCTTGGATTACTCAATTTTTGCTTCATGTGCCATCCTTGACAGTGTTACTCAGAGAGTAACTCTAATCAACATGAATTTAGCATTGAACCGAGGGGAATAAACCCAGTATTACGACTTCACATTTGCATACACATCTCCACAAGGTCATATTGGCAGGAAGCCTTTGGCAGGATGCCATTGAAGATCAGTTTCCTGTTGTCCACTGTTGATTCATTTAAAATATATATATATAATTTTCATTAGAAGCAATAAATAGACAGACAGTTTTGGTTAAGCCAGAAATATTTGGGGCCGTGGGTTTCTGTACAGATGTTGCTGCTAAAAAGTAGCACAGACCCTCAAAAGGAAAGCAAGAGTGATGTCATGTATTCACCTAAAAATTATTATCTGGAAAAATCCTAAATGAAAAGGAAGTTAGCATTTGAGTAAATAATGACATTTTATTTTATTTTTTATTTTTTTTCAAACGTTGCCTCACAGCTCAAATCACTTTCTGTGTGGAGTTCTCAAATTTTCGTATCCATAGACACAGTGTGTCAGCTGGATTGGCACCTGCTAAATTGGACCAGCGCATGGCTGTGTCTCCTTCTCTGTGATGGACTGGTGCCGCTGCTTGGGATTTACTCTTCTTCACGGGCCGTTTCTGCCGGGTTAGGTTCTTCGCGCCCTAAGTCTCCGAATTGCATAAGCTTTTTTGGAAAACAATAAATGAAAAGGTAATAGAATATTTTTAACAGCTTCTCAAGTTAAAGCAATAAGGCGTGAGAGGGCGTGTGTTATAACAATAACAGCTGTGATGCGGGTCAGGAAATACGTGACGCAGAGGGCTTTGGGGGTCTTGTTGCTTTTATAAAACCGATTCACTTACAAGATACATATCATATTTTAACATAGAGTTTTAATTATCACAGTAAATGTCCTTGAGTCAAATTAAGTAGTTCCTGACAACAGTTCCTTTACTATAACCATGAAAACTTTTATAAAAAATACTTAGAATTAAAAAATGTGAGGAACTGCCCACTCATTTTATTGAGTGCCCTGTGTTATCGTCTCATTGTATTAAAGACCTTTGTGGACTTTGAATTAAGCGCACATTGTATTAATATATGAATTGATGTGTGCTAGCTTTTAAGGATGGTGTGATTGCCCCAGATGAAAAATTCCATGCAGCATGGAGAGGTACGCAACGGCAAACAGTCCACAGAGTGATGAATGACCCCCTGCCATTTCTCTCTCCAGCTATCTGTGAGAGCGTACTCTTTCAGCAGCAACCCCAAATAACTTGGCTATTTCCATAGCGAACTCCCCATAGTGATGGCTGAGGGAGGCTGAGCTATTCCGCAGAGGTAAAACGTCGGTTAGATGCTTTTGGCACTCGGTGCGTGCGTTTTTTTTTCCGTTTTCCTGTCTTAATTACGAGATGCCAAAGCGTTTGCAGCTTGACTCATTATCTTCTCACTCAAAACAGAAGATAAACAATCACAGAAGTTTGAATGGAAGCTGCAAAAGCCTGTGCATGGGCATCGCTTTCATGATTCAACAACTTTGATTATATATTATGGGCATGAAAAACTAAAACCACAAGGGGGGAAACAAAGGCCTCTCCAGTGAACACCTGAATTAGCTTCACAAAGACTATTCTGAAATGAATATGCATTTTAATGACCGGGGACTTTTAAGTTGGTATATTTTCCATATTTTGTAACAAAGTTTAAATAGAAGTATCACCAACAAGCAAAAACGTCGTTTTATTCTTAAGGCTTAAGCACTTATTATAAATTAATGTGGGCAATCAATATCTGTACAAATCATAGCTATATATATACATATAGATATATATATATATATTAAATTGTATATTATTTATGTTTGTGTCTACATAACAGCAATATTCTGAATTGGTGATAAACAAGAAAAACTACTTTTAAAGACATGAATCCCGCAAATCAAAACTGTTTCGCTTTGATGAGGACTTCTTGATGAAAGAACCATGATTTTTCTATGGTCATTCTGTGAAGTTATCCATAGCAACCAGGAGGCCCTGATTGCAACGTGAATGGCGCAAATCTTTTGATTGCGACTCCTTTCCACAGTCTATTTCTCAAGGGCCCTTTATACCTGCACAATCACCAAACCACCTGTGCCAATTTTCTTTTTCTAAAGAAATTTCAGTTCCAAAAATAAGCAGTATTTTTCCTAGCAGAAAAGTCGAGCGTGGTTTAAACCCATTGATACCCGAGGGGGTTTCACCACAGACTTAACATGCACTTTACACAAAGCCGTACATTACTAATGGATTCTGCTGTGCCTGGTACATATGACTGCGCAGGGAGTGTACTTAAATGTGAATTACTCGTGTCCCCAATATAACGCTGTAGGAAGTGTCCCCCCCCCCTCGTTGTTTATCCAGGCATTGTGTCGTCAATCGACTGGCCTCTCAGCCTGGCGGCCTTTCACACACACACCTCTTCTGACTGTTATCGCTCTGCCACTTCCCAGTCTGTCACGGTAAAGGAGTTGCCTCTGATAGGGGGCAAAGTCAACCCAGCAGTTGCTGTGTCCAGCGCTGCTTTAACTGGCCCAGAATGAGCTCTCTACATTCATTTTGACTCTACAAACTTAACTACAAACTTAGTTTGTGCTGTCTTTGAAGTTTCATTTAAAAAGGCATTTGGATGTTACAGCTGAGGATGTTATTGTTATGAAAAATAATTTGCATATACTTGAAGGTCAAAAAGGGGGTAACACAAAACACATACAGAATTGAATTATGCATATGTTTTTAGGTCAAGGATTGTAAAAATAAATAAATAAATAAATAAATAAATAAATAAACATACTGCACAACACTGAAAATTAAACTAAACAATATATTAGATTAACCATTCATGTAATACTTATATAGCCATAATAATAAATATTATTGTTATTTTGCTGTAAAAGAAAGAAAGACCAATAAATGTTGTGCAGGGTTTGGTCTTATTTTAAAAAGTTTAACTGCCTTTGTCATTTTGTGTGGAAAATGATATCCTGGTATATGGTTTAAATTACCAAGAAATTTTGATTTGGAGAGCAAGTATAATCTGTATTGAATAGAGGGTTACAAAATGACATATAGTGCATATCTTACATATACTGTATATAATGAAATTAGTGAAGTGAAGTGAAGTGACAGGATGGTTACGACAGGTTTGTTTGTGTTGCCTGCAATGTATCCCCTCTCCTCGATACCTATCCAGCGATAGAAAAGTGTTTTTTTTTGTTGTTTTTTTAAACGCAGCATCCTGTCAGCGAGAGTTTTACTCTGACCACAAGCGTCAAGCTGCCAGAGTAATCCCAGTCTGGCCCGCTTTCCCTCCTCTCCGACTGTGAGGAGATGCCAATGTCACAGTGTCACTCTGCGCCAATGTCAGTCAATCGCACATCCCAAACATTCCGCCTGCTGCCAATAGGGATTCATTTTTCTTTTTTTTCTGTCGTGGTTTGTACAACGACAGGATGGATTCTCCATGCTCGTGTCACACCAATATGCATTAGACGGTTTCTTGTACCCTAGTTATAAATGTATAGGCTATTACCGGAGAGTAGATACTGCAGCCGATACCAACGGCAACAACGTCATCATCCCAATTTTTGCGCGCCATTCGCGAACCTCGAATTGGACGTCGCTGTGTGTGACCAACACAAGCTTGGGTGCCCGGAGGAGTTGAAACCTTGCTTTAAGCCTTTAACCCGCGCCCTCTGCCGCCTCGCCGCTTGTTGAAAACCTGCAGGGACCAGTAATGGTTTTATGAAAGGCTCTTTTCATCAGGTCAATTGGGAGAAAAAAAAAAAAAACTCACTCTTGCAGATTGAGTTGTAATTTACAATTAGCCAGGAGGCCTCTGATTCTATTTGGGGTTTATTTTTTATTTATTTTTTTTGTCGCTCCATGGAGGATGCTTGACACGCTGCAAATGACCTGCCACATCAGCCCTCGATGAAAAAACACCTCTCTTAGTACTCCCGATGGTCCTACAGCTCATCTGAGACTGGTTTGAGAGGAAAACACATTAAAATCTCCCTTAAAAGTGTCTAATTAAGTGTTTTTCATTATGTACATTTACATTTTATTTTAGAGCTGTAAGCGCGGTTTAACTGTTCAATCCAGTCACGGACAACTAGAGGACAGAATGACGTTTCTGCACGCAGCCGGTCGTAACAGAGAACCGCCTGTGTCATACTCACCGGAGTTTCAACGTGACAATTTGTTATCGTAATGAGGCATGTTTCTCTGCCTTTTTTAGAATAAATAAACATCGCCATGTGCTTTTGTCTATGCTTGTCTAGAGCGTATGCACACTATTTGCGATGACCTGCTCGACCATTTAACCGCGGAATCTACTGAAGCAACACAAAACTTGTGAGGGGATTGATATATATATATATATATATATATATATATATATATATTTTACAGGTATACATAAAAACCACACACACACACACCTCCATTAATAATGTTAAATTTGAATTTGTTTTCTTTTCTATTCTCAAAACTTTACGCTTTATACTCAGACTCTATGTACATAGTGAATAATGCATGAAATATGATTGATATATAATTTATGGCTATCCGCTGGCAGTCTTCCTCTTTCCTGTCCGTATCAAAGTCGTAGTTGTCAATATCCATTCCTGCCTTTGCCGACCTCTCACATTAATTCCACAATGGTGTCCCACCGTGCAGTGCTGGCATTTTGCCCCTGCTCCTGGTGCTGCAGTGAGTGTACTACGACTGCGTTGTTATGAAGATTCTGGTGCATGAGGAGAGGAACTCTTTCCAGGGCGGTCCTGGGACAGGTGAATGTGAGGAAGATGCCTTTCTGTTTGCATGCTTGGCTGAAAAATCCTGTCCTACTTTGGGAGAATTTAAACTGTTATGTATTCCCTGCTAAACTAAACCATAAAGAAACTGTTCTTTCTTCATTTAGGTTTTTAATTACTTTACATACATCAAGCTCACAGGATTATCTCATTTTAACTTCTCTTAATTATGTTCATTTATTAAACCATTGCCGGAATTTCTCACAGCCGAATGTTAATTTGCTGTAAATAAAGCAGGTGTAATGGAATTTGTGGCCAGGGGATACAACGCAAAATTAAAAACCCAAAATGTATGTTGTTGCTTTAAGTTATTGGGCTTTCATTTTTCAAGGATTCTAAGGGGCAGGTTTATCCGGTTTTTCAGCTATGAAAATGAATCTGTTACACTTCAGTATTCCAGTAGAAACACATATTGCTATAGCTTGCAATTCAATAATCAAATATACTTCTCATTTACCTAGCCAAAAAAAAAAAAGTGGGCACAGAGGGCATGGAAGCCAAAAACTTTGCACATGAAATTAGTTTTTGCATGCCTGCATGGCTACTCAAACTGTAAATGAAATGTTGGTATTCCATCCACGCCCATTACGTGCTCTATTAAATGCTTTTTATGACCTGTAAAATCCCAGCCTGATAACAATTTATATATTCAAAGGAATGCGGGGTTACTCTGGAATAGACAGCAATTGCGAAGAGACTAGATATAATTTTAAATTTCTAAATTTCACCTTTTCTCCATGCAAGTGAAGACCCATTTGCAAACAATGTAGAAAATGAATTGTTGAAACCATGGACCACAAATGTCCAATCGAATGTCTCAATCTTCGGCACCATGAAGAGAAGTCATGTGCACCACATCCTAACCCTGGCTTCCAAAATCCAGTAGCCACTCACATTAAACTAGACTGACTTATAAATTAAGTCTAGGCCTTCCCACAATGATTACAGTTTGTGCCTTGGGACTCAGAATCGACTAGTTAACCATTCAAGGACGAAGAATTTAGCTACACAAAGCTGGAGATGCACCAGAAAGTTCCCTAGGACATTAGACAACAGGCGATCAAGATCTGAGTTACGAGCTACCTCTCCGATGATGAGGACGGACGAATCCTCTTCGCATGACAGCAGCAGTGTTCAGAATCTCATAATATGAGTCTTCATGTATGGCTGTGACATCTGGGCATGGTTAGTTTAGAATTGTGTTCTAAACATTGAATGTATTCGTATGTGGACAGATTTAACCAAAACATTGTTTGTGAGTTTGATTGAGAAGCCTACAAACTTCATTAACTCCCCTTTTTTCATTGTTAGATTGTAACATTCAGCCTACTAACTTTAATCTCTGTTTGTTTGAGTAACTGATTAGGTAATTACAAAGTGGTGCGCTTCGAATTAACTCCTGTGGCACCCGGAACTAGCTCAGAAGGATTTGACTATGCCACTCTCGGTTATCATGAGGGAGACTCCAATTAAAGTGCCAGTTTAGAGTTTCCTCACGCAGAACCCACTCAATTGAAAGAATTGTGCAGAGGGTGATATATGAAAATAGCTGAGCTCATTATAAAAGCACTAATACAAGATAAATTAATAATTCTTAAAATATCACTGGATGATCAATCCCGCTACGGTGTGACTGTACTGTCAAACGGCATGGCGCATCTCTTTGCATGCAAAAATTACTATGGGAAAAACAGTGATTGCATCCGCTGTCTTCCACAAGATGAGTCTGAATGATCCCCTGTCTTACGCTCTCTTCCCGTAAGCTCAACAACGATTAAACAGTCGAACAATTCCCTGTCTTTCGGGCTCTGAGATACCAATTAATAAACGTTTTAAGTCCACCTCCTAATAAACGCTACCTCTCCAAGATGGAAAAATGCTAAGCGCAGACAATGCCCATCAGGGAACATGAACCCGGTAAACTACCAACTACCGCCAGGTATTTAAACTGTGTCCAGCCCACCCTTCAAATGCTGACCTCCAGTAAGGTTGTGGCGCTAGGCCTTTTATGCTACAGAACTCCTATTCTTAAAGGAGTGGATGAAACATACTAACTATTGTGGTTATTAAAAACCGCATCCAAAAACAAAATGCACAACAAAATAAGCTGCATTCATTTTAACATAAACTTGAAGAGAAAAAAAAGGAGAAAATTGCAATGCAGAGGGCAAAACTTAGTCCTTTGGAACTTACAAATCAAACTGTGAAACCAGCAACCTAGCAACAAAAAAGAACAAAGGTGCACTTACCTGGATAGCACATTCATCACAGTATTTTAGACACTAGTTTCACCGAGGAATGTCTTATCCTGACACGTTATATATCAATCGAAAGCCCAAAGCTGCTTATTCCACCCTGTATGTTGCATGTGCTGTAGCTATTTCTGTTTTGAGATACAGCACATGGCGGCTCCATACGCGTAACCATTGACATTGCGGCGTAGCTGATTGCTGTCAGACTGAAATGCTGGCATGCTTTACGTCAATGTAAAGCTGATATCCTGCCCAATCACATAGTTTTTAAAGCAGAGTGACGGCTCATGGAGTCAGCTCATGACAGCTCATTTTTCTCCATGTGTCTGTCCATCTTTTTTGTTAAACCTTTTTTTTGTTAAATAAACTAAGTATTTTTACCCTGTTGTCTTTTAAATATTGATTGAAGTAATCTTGCCACTATGCTTATTAAATTATTAAATATGATTTTTAGCTTAAACATGATACAGATCTGACCCACTGCACCTACATCAGTGATGATATTTGTATCACTGAAGTCTCATGACTCCTTTTTTAATCCCAAAGAATAAACACCTGAACATCTGAAAAATAATTTAAGTCGAAAAATGAGCCCATATCGTGTCGGATATCTTAGAATGGCTACAGGGGTAGGTTAGAATGAGCCAAAGGTTTACACACAGTCCCCATGGATGAAAAATAAAAATAAACCATGAACTCTGAGTCAAGGCCGGTAAAAACGAATTATCACTCATTGATGTATTCCCTCCACAAACCTTTAATTGTTTCTTTAATGGATCTGATTGATTAACCTCCATTTTCTCTTTCTTTCAGGTGAACACTGCTAGCCGTGAAGGTTTTGTAAACCAAAGAAATTTAAAGCACCTTTGCCCAATTCACCTATCACACAACCACCGTCGCGTTCCGGATTGCTTTCTGCACTTCCTGCTGTTAAATACCTTGTAATTTTTTTTGTTTGTTTTTTTGTTTTTCTACAACTGAATGGATGTCAACAGTAATTTGTAATTGGCAATATTCATTTTGCACAACCTTGAGTTGGGTAGATTGACAGGAAAGAGGGACCCAAGTGCAGATGTACACAAAACCTGGAAACAGGCAGGGGTCGATAATCAGGAACCACAAGTCAAAAGGCAACAGGGATCACAAGAAAGAAGAGCTTGGAAATGCTATGGTGAGATAGACAAGACTGAGCATTGAATGGAAGTCACTGAGGGGTTTACATACAGTGGAGACGGAAGCAGGACAACAGTGGTGGAGATGTTGAACGAATGAGGAAGAGGACGGGATGAACAAGTGCGCATGGTGTGGAATGTTAAAACTGAGTAATGGAACATGAAGCTGGAACAATTAGAACTCGGGGGATGTTGATCTCTGGTAGCAGACTGAGGAAGTATGGGGCGTAGATGTGACACCTGCACACTCAAAAAAACATCCATTGATTACCAAAATCCGATTCTGAGCTAAATGGCTTGCTGTCAGACAGTTCACATCAATGCCCCTTAGGCTTGAGGCTGGCTTTTCTTTGCCAACCAAAAAAGAGAAGAAAAACAAACAAAAACAAGGTTGGGTTTTCACCTGTACCTTTGTCAATACAGAATTAACCTCTACTAGTTGCTCTACTAGTTGCTCTGGAGCTGATACTACTCTCCACCCTCGCTCCTAGCATACTATTTGTAAATAGGCATGGCAGCGACCAGGAACTCATTTTGACATTGTTCTAATGTGACACAAATTGGGGCCCCAGTGACAGACAGTCAGTTACATACCGTGGAGTTTCACACTGGAATGAATTAAGTCAGTCTAAGCACTGGCACATCTGTGAGCTGCCTTTTGCTTTTCAAGGTCCTGCCACAACAGCTTTTGTGCTCTTTTGGCTTTTATTTTCTTGGGTAGGTTGCCTGTATTGTATCACCACAAGCTTGGCGTGAATTGTGTAATATGAAACCACTGAAGGTGGTGAAGGTCGATGGATCACAAAGTTGTAGTTTTTGGGGGGTTTTTTTCAACAAGAGGTTAGTTGTTAGCTGTTGGTATTGATTTCTTTCACTGGATGTAAGCTACTCACCCCGAGATGCACTCTACTTCTCAAACATGTTTTGTTAGGTGTATTCAGTAAATGAATGTTACCACCTAACTAACAGTTTAAATGTCTGTTATTGCAGATTAGTGGCATGAAACTACTCTCACTGAAATTTTACAGAAATAAAATAGATCTAGTAAAATTTGAGAGGGCGGGAATCAACTCTAGTCCTAATTAAGATGAATGACACCAATGTACTTAGTACTAAACTCCTGACTAATTATATCTTATAGCACCTTTGTGTGTGTATACATCATAACAGTGGTGAGTGGTGGGGCCACACAGTGGCCTGGACAGTGGTGGTCCTGGGTTCGAATCTGTCTGTGTGGAGTTCTTCCAGGTGCTCTGGCCTCCTCCCATTGTGCAAGACGTGTCAATAGATTGAATTTGTGTCCCTGGCCATTTGATGGAGCGGCTTCCTGCCTTGGGTGTTACCTACCTCGCGCCTTAGACATACCCTGAAATGGAGAAGTAGTTTGAGAAAATGGATGATCCACATTTCAATCAGAAAGCCCTGTACTGGCGCTAATGCTAAATTCAGGACAATTTTTTTCCAAAAAATATTGGATTTCACATTTTTAGCAAATTATTGCAGTGAAAACTAGGATGAGCAATGTTGCAGAAGTAGTTTCATAGCAATACAGAAACTCCCTGTATGGTGTTGTCAAGACTAATTTATACAAGAAGCAGTTATCATCATGTTTTGTGTTGCATTTTATAATTATATTGAATCGGAATTAAATTACCATTCACTAAGTGTGTAATTTGAATACACATTACACCTAGTCCTCCTATGAGGCACTTAAGTGAATAAAAGTATTATTATCAATGCTCAGAAACATCTGAATGCTATTCAATTTTATATTTAATATTATACTGAGATTAGACCATATGTTCAAATAAGATTAATTAGACACTGTGGTCGAAACCTTGGATTCCTTTGTTACTGTTTTTTGTAATCTTTTGCTGGCATTGCAGTTATGGAGCTTTACATGATGAGATAATCCGAGACAGGCTAATCGTGGGGCTAGCTGACATATGGCGATCTTTCTGCATGTCACTTGATAAGGATCTGACTCTTTATTAGAATGGCTGGGCAAAATGAAGAGTGAAATTGCAGCAAAGCAGTCTGTGCAGTGAGACAAACAGATATTGTTTAAACAACCATCAAAATAATTTAGCTAAGCCTGAGAACAGCCAATGTCATATGTGTGGCACAACTCCCTTTCATCCAAAAAGCTAATGCAGTGATTTGTGTTGGGAAATCAAGCAAGCATGTTTGTGAGTCAAAAAGCATCTTAATTTGTACAATTTCGGCAGGCGAGGATGCACAGATGGTTGACATTCAGGTTATGGATTCCACTGTGAAATTTAAGATTGACACAGGCGCTGACGTGACTGTTGTCCCTGAAGGAATCTACTGTGAATTTTCTTTTCAAGCCTGCTCTGCAAGAAGTTAAAAGATCCCTGCTAGGGCCTCTGAGGATACCAGATGTAGTGGGCATCACAAGTGTGTTGCTGAAAAGGGAGAACTGGACGTAAAGGGAGATGTGCATGTCTTCAGAAATCATCACAATGTTTTACTAGGCAGAGCTATATTTACCAAGCTTGAGTTAGTTGCTTGAATTGACAGAGTGGACCATGAGACACTTGAGAAGAGTAATCCGAGGCCATTCAGTGGTCATAGTGTTATCCAATAGCCATTTACCACTAAGCTGAAACCCGTGAGCGGTTCCATTTTCATTGAAGACGCCCAGGCGGATGTCTCTTCTATTGATCGATTAAGTCAAAGGGGAGCTTTAAGACTTGAAAGTGATCCGCCTGGTGGAGCGACTGACACATTGGGGCTCCGGCATCTTTGTAGTTCTAACGAAGACGTGAACTCTGTGAATGTGTGTTGCCTCGACTAAGCTCAATTAGTCAGTTTGTAGGGAGAAATACACGCTGCCTGCTGTGGAACAAACTCTGGGTATGTTAGCAGGAGAGAGTTGCCAGTATGGGGTTCTGATAAATACCTCTGAAGGAATCTTTACTTTTCGGAGGAGTGCATAGGAAGGCACGATGCTGATTACATGCAGTGATACTAAGAACGCAGGCACAACGCCGAAAAAAACGTGCAAACTGACAAAGCAAGAGGTGACCTTTCTTGTTCATATGGATTAAATTTTCCCATGTAAAGGCATACCTGGTCACATACCAAGGCCCATAATTTTTTGGACTGAGATTTGCATCAGAATACAGATTTTTCCACGTGATCGGCAGTCCAAAGCAATCTTCTCAAGAATTCAATGGATGCCAATCACAGGTCAACTCCCCTCCACATTGGTCAACCCCTCTCCAGAACAGATATAGTCCAGCTTGACTATTGAAGGAGAGACAGCTTTGCACAACTGTGCTTGCCCCCACACCATATTAAAGCCATCCGTGAAAGCATGGCTGTGCACTTGAAAGGAAAATGGGAGACGCATATCTTATGTTATGTTAATCTTCAACAATAGATAGTAGATGTACTATAAGTAGATAATGGTAGATGTTTCGCATGTTCAATGAGAACTGCCACTGCCATCATCTGACGCCCGTGGAGAAACTGTCACTGAGAACAACAGGGGCACGCCAGGCTGGCTACATGAGCCTTCCACATTGTACTCTCCCATGTCACCAGCGCTAACAGCAGAGATCAGTTCTTTAGAACCCACAAACAAATATAGAGAGACATAGTGAAAGCCAACAGGACTGGATTTGTGAAGGACACACATGTTCTGAGTTTTATTGTTCTTATTGGTAAAGTAATAACGCTGAGGGCTAAGAAATTATTAAGGTTTAAAGGGGCTATGAAGTGTTAAGTGAAATTTTCTGATAAAGCCCTCCTTAAGTTTTATCATTTTTGCAGGATTAAGATAAAATCAGATCCCCCAGCTAAAAGGGCAGAATGATCCCTTAAGGCCTATTGAGACAAAAGAAGACTAGCCTTTGTTGTCTGAAAAAATGACTCCCTGGTTGTGGTGTTTGGTTAAGTATTATTTGACCAGAAGTGTAAATTGGTACTTTCCCATATTCAGATATATGCCCCTACACCATATTGCAGCCAAATTTACGTTGTTAATCAGCTAAAAATACAGTAAACACGCTTGGGGTAAAGTATTTTTTGCGGGGTTTAAAGTTTCACTTTAGGATTCACTGATTTTTTTGCAACAGTTAGGGTTACATTGTTGCATTGAATATGAGGTGGTGTTATTGATTTATAGCCTTTGAATATGAATATTTATACTTTTAATTTTAATTAGGATCATTAATGGTAAAAGTACTCCATCGTTTCCGTATCAAATCTTTATTAAAATGTGGCATGAATTTATAAAACACCAAAATGCATATTAACAAAGATGCTTAGATTCATGACACAGGAAGAGAGGATCGTACATATTGGGGACTGGGAAATCAGCATTTATCGAGAAAAACAATAATTCCAATAAATGACATCACTGCACTGTTTGATACTTCCAAAGTCAGTCTGATGCACATGGTTATGTGAAGGAAAATATATAACGATGGTACTTACTTTTAGCAGAATCCTAAACTATGGACAACTAAAAATAATGTATTCATGTCCTACATGTTATTAGCTTTAATGAAGCATTGATAAATTGATCCTGTACTAGTTTATACACTAAATCTAAAATGTAATTATTATTTTTTGCAGGGCCGGACATTTAAATGCCCTGCTAAGCACTGTTGGATTGATGACGACATTAAGTGGAGGAAGAGTCTATATCAAAGAAAGCTACAGGCACATGTTTTTATTCTAATTGGAGCTAATGGTAAATAAAAAATGGCAAATATATATCAACTGAGTAAAGAAGCTGCACTGATGGCTGGATTCTGACGAGGAGGACGCTTTGGAAATATATCTATATATATATCTATATATATATATATATCTCTATATATATATAATCACAGATATTACACAGGATACCTGCTGGTGAACCTGTGGCCACTGCATTTTACACAATATGTCTTTATAGAGTTATTTTCATTAAATTTTCTTAAATTGCAACCTCAATGGCTCCTTCTGAGGATCCAGGATCCCCTGCATGGGTAGGGACAGGTGTAATAGTATGCTATTTAGTAATATACGTATTTAACTTCCGTTAACTTCCGGGTTCCGTGTGGTATTATTTGACCAAATAAAAGAGACAACTTTAAGTATTTATTGTGTTTTAGTGATAAGTTGAGGCCGTACGTTAAGGGGGTTTAAGGCACTTACCAATTCATCACCAGATGCTCCACTTACTGACCCCGCAAACCGGGCCATTGGCCAATCCATCTGACCCCTCCAAGTCATCCATAGACTCCAGTGCTGCCGCCAGCTCTTGCCACCTCCATATCCTCCTGGCTCTTCAGCGGCCGCAGGTTTCCGCCTTGCGCTGGGTTTAAAACTGCGGCCTCGAAAAACACACTGTTCCTGCCCTCTCTTCACCCTACACCCTTGCTCACTCCCTACCTTCCTCTGCAGCTGGCCATCTGGCCATCCCTCCCGTTCCACTGTCGCACAGCACGGGCTCACAGACTCTCCGCTCAGGTCCTGCAGTGATGAACAACCTGCCCATGTACGCCAAGGCCACTCGTCCCCTTCCGTCCGCTCCGGAGGACTCGCCTACCTCATGCCATACCGCCAGCCCTCTGGCCCACGCCTCTTCTGAAATAATAAAACCCAAACTGGGCACCCTTTCTGGACTCGCCACTGGTGTATTTTATTTTATTTTTTGAATTATTCATATGTTACAGATTATTTTTGGCTGTTATCAGAACATTTATCAGTTAGTATTTGTGAATTATAGCTATTTGCTGTTAATGCATAGTCTTTAATATTTCGAGTAATTTCAGATTTCCCCCACAAATGAATGGGAAAACATAACACGACTTAGGTAGCTCATATAGTGTTTGCATAACCCAGAGCAGATTAAACTATGTTTGACAATAGGGTAATTCCCTAAATGTATATTATCAGTGTCAAGAATCACTTGCAGCTGAAATGGATGAGGTTATTTAATTGCCCTGAATTGTAAGAAATGCCTGACCCAAAATTATACTCTTTATCTGCCTCTCTTGATCATTCGTCTCATGCTTTCCAGCATGGAGATTGTATCGCCAATAGTGAGCATGGGCTAATGCAGATCTCTCAAATAACACCACTCATATTTTCAGAGAGCTCATTATTAAGCTAGCTGTAACCTGCCTCACCAAGGCCCAAGCTGTAAACAAGTGCCCCAGGACATCAGTGTCCTTGGCAGCTTTTACAACAACATAACCCATCAAGAATGGATCAATTTCAATAGTCGAGGGGCGAGGATCTTTAAACAGTGGAGCACCCTTCCCAGAGGAATTGACACGTGGCCATCGTAAGACCCTAATTACACTTAAAGTGAAGAACATTGGGGCTCATGGATACAAAGAATTATATTAATTAATAATTAATTCTTTTATCAAGAAAAATAAATTAAAAAACAAAATTTTTGTTTTATGAGTGAGGGTAATTATCGGGTTTCCAAAGTTGTGATTTTGTCCCCAGCCAAAATCCTGAGAGTCCTAAAGCCCTACTCATGCTATAGTTCATTTGACACAATTCTGTTGTATCACAGCAACAATAGTGCCAATACATAAATAACGCATTTTTACCATTTCCACTATGCTTAACTTTAGTCTGTAACTATAATTTTGTAACTGCTTTTGCAAACTACTGGGCATTGCATATATAATGTAGGTTACAAAATTGCCCTGGTGTCAATGTATGCCTTTCATATACAAAAATGATGCAATTCATCCGTCTGGTAGCTCACTTAATAACTCATGTGTCCATGGTATAATATTTGGTATAAGCAGCATAGCCTTGTCTTTCTGCGCCTCAGGGATTTTTTGCAGCAGGAAACCAAATGCCATGCTAAAAACTCCACATGAATAGTTGTACTGCTCTGCAATGTATCTGTCTTTCTAGGATTATGTAAACCGAGGCAGAAGATTTGTGGAAACATAGGTTGTGATAAAAGTGTTACTCATTAATTAGGTACAGTGCAGCTATGCAGAAAAAAACGACTACTATATATATATTAGTATATATTAAGTGTGTCTAATTACTGTGTATATATATATATACACAGTAATTAGACACACTTAATATGAAGTACTACCAAAAAATGGGTTTGGTGTTGTTATAAGGATGTAAAAAGAAACTCCTATGCTCATTTTTTTCATTAATTAGTATCTGGAGAAAATTTTAAATGCATGGGCTACTCAAGTTCATTGAAAGGGTTTGTTGGTACATTTACAAACCCTAATAATATAACGCAGGTATCCAGCGGCAATCCAAACTTTTGCAGCAGGTAACTGTAAAAAGGTTATCAAATCCAGACCGTATATATTGAATTAACATCTCAATCGATTCTTAACTGAAAAACTTGAGAATGGGGGCCTCCAGCATCAGGATTTGGAAACACTATTTTAACCGACATTAATCATTATAACATCACTGTCAACTGCATAATAATTCAGGCAAATGAATGAGTGAAATTGGTCTGACCCCATTTTTTGTTACTTGACCTTGCATGGTCAGCTATATTGTCATGTATAGCTGATAAATTTACTGAAGTCAAAAGCTATTGTCAAGTTGATTGTCGATAGCCACCTAGCCACTGATTAAAATGTTCAGTTTCTGTGCTTGCTGACATGCTAGAAATAATACATAATAGTTCAATGTATAACTTACTTTCTAAATCAGGGTATTTATGTGGTAAAATGAAATCTCTGCTGAGAGCATTTCTTTGTCTCTATCCATGCGCCTCCTGACCTTTTACCTCTTGATGGGCAAACGACAGCTACACAAACACGCACCTTTTACTGTTGATTAACAAAGTAAATAGTTATTTCTGCTCCGTGGTTAATTATTGGTTGTGTTACACCTGGCAAAGGGTTTGAACACATGGTGGATTTTTTTTTCGACTGGTTGATTTATTTAGATTTTCCATGGTTAGCGTGTATTATGCCTGGAATTCTATATAATGGTCCTGGGATTTTTACTCAAAAACACGGCTATGCTTTGAGTGGCTATTTTTTAAGCTCAGATCTTGTCCTCAGAAATGATTTTTTTAGCTTTTAAAGCAAACAATAACGAGCCAACGAAAGTTCACCAAGAGCGCATCCTCCATACACAGAATTTTCAGTCTAAGCTAGGGGTGCCAACTTAATTCAACACTTGATTGTTTAATTGGCGTAATTATTTCAATTCAACATTATCTCACCTGATGTTTCAAGGTGTAAATCAGTTGCTTAATATGGTGACAGAATTGCTTTACCTGGTTCTCCGGTTCTGCTTGAATCCCAGCAGACCCTGTGGTCCTCCAAGGGTTGCGTCCGAATTCTTAAACAAACGAATCCTCACTACTTTTCCTCACAGGACCGGATGCGGATTCTGTTACCATATTAATTGCCGTCACAATCCTCAATAAGAGGCAGTGAAGGAATCTTCATACTTCATAATTTCACATTACTTCCCAACACTATAGTGTGACCCTGACATTCATTACTTGGGGAAAGTGGTACAGAAACGTATATATTACATAAGTAATGTTAGTAAATTAAACATTTAGCTGATTTTGTGAACAAATTTCATATATACTTAATTTAAAATATTTTAATTCCCATGTTGTAAATTTAGAGAACTTAACTTACTTTGAAACAAATGATCATGTATGACACTGGCTGAGATTGTTTGAATATATTAGCTAGCATTAACGTTGCATTTTTAATGTCCACTCAAGTTACTACAATATTATTAGAAACGTCCAGTAGGGCTAGTAAAGTAACTTTTGAACCGAAGGTATTAAATTTACACGACATGCGACTTAGGGATACATTTCCCTCACGGCCACATAAACAATTTTAATTATGTTATATATACCATTTCAATTTTAATATACTGTGTTTCCTTTTCTTTTTTCCATTTTAATGCAGACGTCAGAAGAAAACAGGGAAAAGAGAAGAGAACTGTTGGGTTGCAGCCAAGCACCAGAGTTTTACACCCCTGGTCTAATCCCAGCAATTTTATGCTGTCTCTCTTTTAAAGTATTTTAATGACAAACATCACCTGAGTGCGGTCTCATTAACCAAATCACACTCAGGTGTATATATGAGGTCATGGCTGTGGGTGTGCCCCCACAGGCTGCCTGTCCGTCTGGGAGCGTGTCTCCAGGGCTGCCTGTGGGCTTGTCTCCAAACTGTGCAGCACAGTCACAAGGTTCATTAACTGACAATCTGTATTGATAGCAGCATATGTAAATAAGTGGACTAGCTGTTAGCAAGTCTATGGCAATCCTTATTCAAAGCTGCATTGGCCTAACTGGTCTAACGTTTTTTGTTTTGTTTTTTGTTTTGTATTTTGTTTTTATCAGTCTTTCAAACCTAATGGCTAATGTCTTTGAAAAATTAAGTATCTTTCAAACATTATATTTCAAACCTTGTCGGTAGTATGAACATGAGAACTGTAAAATTTGAATAGCGTTGGAAGGACCGATTTAGAGAGCATACTCCTCTTATGGTGAGTAAAAAACTGAAACACACTACTTTTGCTTTTGTTATGTTTGCAAACAACTTTTACCAGTGCAGGCAGTCACATTTCTAACAGGTAAGGTTGCACTACAAAAAAAAAAAAAAAAAAAGAGGTGGTGACAGATTTCCAGGTATCCGCAAAATCAAAAGGATCTATTATGCAGTATTAAGTTTGGCCTGGATTTCCATTTTATTAATCTAAAAGCCTATTAATACCACTAAATGGCATTAATGTTTACTAAAACTTTTTTTAAAAACTAAGGTTTTAGTAAACACCAAGTTCAACCAACCCACAGTGGTGAAGGGGTTTGGCAGTTGTGCTTTGGTTTTGGAGGTTTGTGGTTTGAGTCCTTGGATTACATAATGCATTTAATGGGGACTATTTTGTGCAACTTAAGGCAATAATTGAAAAAAAAAGTTTCCTTTTAGACTGCTGGATTTGAACCCCCGACGTCAGGCAAGGCTACCCAGCTGTTTAGCTGGATGCACCAATGAAGGGCAACCAATATTGATCTGATTGGTCGAAAATCTCTGGAGATTTGATTGGGGGAAAATTGAGTGATCTGATTGGTCGAAAATTAAGAGAGATCTGATTGGTCAAAAAAACTACTATAGTCAAAAAACGAAGTTCTGCAAAATTTTCTTCTCATCGAACGCATTATGCAATCCCGAGACCACAGACCTCTGAAACCAAAGCTCAACTCCCAAATCCCTTCACAACTGGGTTGGCTGAATTTGGTGTACTCCCCTTCAGTAGTGGAGCCGATGTTACAACCAAAAACAATAAGAAAGAGACTCAGACTTTCAGTGGTAATAATTGTGGATGGCGGGTGGAGGGCAGTTACTAGAATCACAGAAACAGTTGAGGTTGTGTGGTGTGGAAGGACAACATTAGCAAGGTTACACCAGAAGTGGCAGGCACATCAAAAAGCCCACCGGTGAACGCTTGACCTATGGCCAGGAACCGCTAGTTGATGCCCAGCATGAGCAGAGGGATGTCCGAATTGGTCAGAACTAGAACTATAATGTGCTGTCCAACAGGTATCGGCCAACATTTCGTTGGAACGTTTCTGGAACCTAGGCGAGACTGTGCCAAGACAGATTTCTGCTGTTTTGAAAAGAAGTTCAGCACAATGGGGGTGTTTCTAATTTAAAAAAAATTTCAAATAAAATTGCTGCTCAGTGTGCATATATACATTTGCACACTATGCTACGTAGATAAGGGATGTCGCCAAATCTAGGGCTATGCAAGACTGGGAGAATATTGCCACAGACATTGTGAATCAGACCCTTCAGACACTTGATTGGCATTACGGTACTAAAATTGTAACTTTCTTATGCTTATGAAGGGTTGCCCTTCCCAAACTAAATACAATGTGCAGAGAAATACAGTTCAAACAGCACAAACCAAGTTGAGGCCAACTGCAAATGAGAATTTTACTTTTACCCGCATTGAGTAGTTGTTGGAGAGGATGGGTCAGAGGCTATTTACCAACAAATTTGCTCAAGATATGGAGTAGACACAGCAGATCTCCTCGAGACCACATCAACTGGTCTGCAGGGTCGTCCTCCGGTATCAATCACCACAGAAATAACTGCTCAATATTTGTATCTGAGAATCCCAGTGATGGATATTGCCCACATTTTCGACGTGAGGGCAGTGAGAAGGACAATGGCCCAGCGTGATATTTATACTTATATGTACTGCTATTGATTTTTACTCCACTCCTAGCCTCCTTCAAGCAACCCTGTGAGCAGGTACCGATGTTGGTGACAAGATGAGAAAAGCACAGCCGGTTAAACCCACAAATTAGCCTATGTCAATTGTCCAGATAATATTGAATACGCATGTTATTGATAGTATAATCCTGAATCCCTACAGTTTGATTGTACCAAAATCATAACCTTAATGTGCATATACATTGGTCCATCTCAGCTTAATTTAAAAATCAAGCAGTCTAAAGAAAATTACATTTAGTCTCTTCCTCATGTAGTCAGAAATAAAAATATTAATATTTTCTCCTCAACGGGGTATTAGATTTCTCGTCATCCTTGGGTGATGAGGAATTGATGCGGTTGTTGAGGAAATAACACAGAAGTTTTCAAACTGTGTCTACAGAATGAAGCAATGGCAAATTCAATGGGAGATGAATCAGGGTTCAGAGTATATAAAAACCATATTGTCATTACATTTCTGTCTGATATGTATTTTGGCTTGTTGATCCAAAAATCATCCAAGGCGACTTACCAAGCATCCAACAGCAGCTTCTCTCCACAGTAGATGTGTCGATTGCCAGTATGAAACCGGAACCAC
>JAOYSI010071075.1:0-22157 GCA_025775065.1 Hiodon alosoides
TATATATATACACACTAAATGTATATACTCAAAGAAACCTACAGTAAGTAATTGGTGTTTTGGAGGTGAAAGGTGGTCCTTGTTGTACAAGGTTAACTGTTTAGAGTGATTAAATTAAACGGCTATACTACAACTTTATTAATATGAATGCAATATTATATGCCGTTGGCTTCTCCAGCCTTCCCATTTTCCCAGACCCTCCAACCTTCCGAGATTTCCCCTGCCTTAGAATAGCTATGCAGAAAGATCGGAACATTCACAACCACTTCAAAAACACATTATCCAATATGTAACCAATGACATCTTGGGAAGGACTATCTTTTGTTTGTGAAATCTATTTGAATTGGGAAAGAAGAGATATTTTATGGAAGGGAATTTGACTGAAGGCTCTTTGAATAGTTCAGTAGGGGAAGAACGGGAAACTGCAGCCCAACAAACGGCCCTCAGTGGCATCCCTCATAATGAGACTCCAACGGGGTAACCTTTGGTATGGGCTACGTGACATTTCCTCAGCCATTTCCATACAAGTCTTTGTTTACTCGTCTCTGCGAACTGAATGCGTAGTCAAGCAGGAATCAGCATCTGAGACGCTAATGAAGCCCGATTCGATGAGACGTGAAAGTTCACCCGGATGGGAGGGATCCTCTCAGGCTTCTGTGGCGGATAAGAGCATGTCAGAGCAACCAGAGCGGAGGACATCAACGCTTTAAATCTGTTCCAGTGTCTCCGTCTCCTAACGGGGTACTGGGAATGATAGCTCAGCTTCTTGGTATTCTTCTTGGTGTCCTCCAACCATTTACGAAGTGAAATAATTAGGAATAATAGGCCAATTAACTAATCTGTTGTCATTTCAGCAGGCGCTTAAAGTATTTTCCTGAGCTGGATGAAAGGAGAATTGCAGACCAGCATGAGACTGAAATGAGTGCATTCAGTGTTCGGGTTAGCCCAAAAGCATAGCTCCAGCTGTGTGTTGGCTGCCACATTAACCCCCGCCTAATAGGGGTGGAGTCTGATGGGGTATGCGGTGTTTGGATGACTTTTTAGGTGTCTCAGAGGTGTCTTTGTGTGTGGGGAATGGGGTTGGGGTCCTGTGCTGCTGCTGCTTGCTGCTGTTGTGTGTTCCCCTGACATGGATGTCCCACTCACCCTCGGTAGGTGTTTCACCTACAGGGCTCCCCGTCGGCCGAGGGAGGGACCCGCTCACCCGACGCCTCAGCCCCCGTGCAGCTGCAATCAAGAGCCAGCCGCTATAGGGTGAGTTCAGATCCCAAGCGGACAAGCTAGAGCTGGGATGTGAACTCAGATCGGTACCGTCCGCGGCCCTGGGATCGCCAGGCCAGGGGTGCGGAGTGAGGGCAGTCATGGGCCCACTGAAGAAGAAGACACAAGGCAACTGTCTAAAACCTACACAAGCAATCTGCATCTCCTTGTTGTCCCAAAGAGTAGTTTGACAGAATAAGAAAGGAAAGTAAAGAACAGTACAGTAGACTGTATTGAAATATGCTGCATGGGGTTCACATTAATACTTATGTAATACCAACCTTGGAACAGTGCCATTGGAACATCGCTAATCCAAATCTTTTGGAGTATCAGTGATTTTTCCAGATGGCAGATTCTTAATACTAATTAAAAATAGTCTTTTAATGTCTTTCATTCCCTCTAGCTGCAGTGTTTCTTGTTCTAACCTGAGCCCTGGCTGACACAGCAGAGGATTTTTGATCTTGAATATATCAGACTTGAATCAGGCTCTCTAGAGATGGGACTGCAGCGTTGGCTTCCCAGTGCACTGCGGGATAATTCACTCTCCTCAACTTGAGCAGAGTTTAAAGAAATTTGGTACATATTCATTTCTGAAAAACTGCTAGCTTAAGCAACGAAGCACTAGAGCACCCTCACAGGAAACACTGATACACACAGTAAAAATACATTATTAATTATGCTTGGTTCTGAATACATCAAGCATCAAATTTACCTTTCCCTCATATGCTTTAGGTCGATTATTTTCTACATCGATTTGCTCCTGCAATACAAACAAAAAACAAAACAAAATAAAACCGGAAATTATTAAGCTACCTAGGTGAGTCAGTCTAGTTCTTTTGAGCAAAAGAGAAAAAGGTTGCCCTGTGGTTCTCTCTCTTGGGCCTCCCCAGCCTGTTCGCTCCGCATTCCCTGACGCTGGTAAGATGTTTTAATGTTGCCAGGTTTGGCATGCTTTTGGCTGTCTCCATTTTCTTCATGATACCTCCCTCCCCCACCCGCCATCCACAGCATACTGCATGATTCCTGGCCCTTCCTACACTCAGGATTCCATCTGTCACATGGCAGGACCTCCAGGCGGGACCCGCTAGCCCCCAGGATGAACCCCTAAAAAACAGCACAGCTGCAAACTCCATGGGTGCATGTGACCATTGCTGTGTCTCCATCCCCCCCGGTGCACGTTTGCTCCTTTTGGGGAAAGAAAGTTTGACTTCACCTGGCCTTGTGCCTCGCTGTGCAATCCCCCCCTCATGGGTACACTCAGATACGTTGATGAACAAACTGCAAGGAGCATAGAGTGTCCATACAATGTAATGTCAATGTTTTTCTGTGCATGACAGTGCATAGATATATGAATGCAAGTCTTACAAAATATATATCAGGCACTGCATAAAAAATAAAAAAAAAGATTATAGTTATAAAAACGTACGCATGATCAATGATTAAATATTATTTTGCCCTTGAAAATGGCTGAAACAAATCTGGCAGTGGGATCACGTGATGTCCTAACACAGTGTGCGCAAAAGCGTTGAGAAGCATAGGTGATGACTGTGGGGGGAAATGAACAGGAGAACAGCTAAAACCATTAAACTCCTGACTTTGCTGGGGCCATTCCCACTCAATCTCACTGAATCGGAATGAAAGAGCTTTTTTTTCGACCATCACAGGATAATTTTCAGCAGTAAACAAAGTTAAAATGTAAAACTTAACAGCTTGACGCATGGATAAATGGTGAAGTTTATTCATCTGCTGATGTTACAGTATATGTTGTGTCTCTGAATTCATTAGAAATCACAATACATAATGCATGTATGAGTCTAGAATATCTACAATGCATGGCACTCTTTGCAGGGATTGCTCTGAAACATGGACCCCCGGTTGGGGAAATGACTCTTTACAAACACTTGTGGTCATATAGTAGTATAAATTAACCTATTTATCTATTAATACAGAGTACTTGTCTGTGCAGCATATTTACCACGTATTAGTACCAGAGATATTTTTTTATTCATTTTAGGAGTGTAGTGTAGCAATAGTGTGCTCATACGGGATAACATGGACAAGCAGTGTCTTCTGCTAGGACGTCAGTGTTTAATTCAGTCGTTGACAAGGTCATTAATCTTTTCGAGCTTATTCCGGCAGTCATCAGACATCTGTTCCTTAGGAATAAGCCCTGAGAAGAGTTCCCTTAGTCAGTCCCACAGTCTTGCTGCAGTACAAAGCCCTACAAACCCAATAACTCCGCCACAAGTCTCAGTCCAACCGACTCACTGCAGTAAAAGTCCAACAAACCCAAGGGCTCAGGAACACGAACATTAAGGCAACTAAATTCCAAAGTAGAAAGAAACTTGATTGCTATTGGGCCCTGTGTTTCATAGTGGCTCAAGACAGAGTCCAACAATTGCTTGTTAAAAAAAAAAAAAGATTTGTGTAATTACGGCGCACCCACAGAGCGGCTGAAAGTTACAGAACAGAGTTGTCCAGGAAAAAATAATAACCCCCAGTCCCACAAATAAAGCTGGCTCAACCCTGTCGCCCTACTCCTCCGCCGTATCTCCTCCCTGGTCCCCTCTCCCACTCCCTTTCTCGGTCTCCGGGGTTCGCTCCTCACTCGATCCCTGCTGTTCTCTCGTGCTGTGCTATGGTTTTATTTTCCCACCTTGCTGCCAGCTCCTTCCACTTCCCTACTGGGAAAACCAGGCTGGAAAATCTGCCTAATTCCCTGCGGATGCTGATTGGGCGTGCCCCGAAAGGAAGAAAGAAAGAGAGAGAGAGTGAGACAGAATGAGTGCTTTTGGAATTTGACACATTTTTGACCTTGGCTTTTTCTTGCATCTTTTGTACCTCTTCCCAATAAAGTTATTTTTAAACTGCATCTGTGTTACTATATATATATATATATATATATATATATATATATATATGATGCATACATTTGCAAATATCTTTATTTCTCACTTTGAGCTATTTAAAAAGGTTATTATTTCCATATCGCTACTAAAAATGAGCTTCAATTTGTAATTATCCTTCCCAGAAGCTAGGCAGACAACAAATACTGCTCACTGTAGATAAATCAAGATTCTGCTCGCTGTCTCTGTGCTGGCAGACACTGAACAAATACATTGAGGATAAAACTGTTCAATAGAAGGCGAGCACCCATTAAAGACTCCCGAATGCCCTGGTATCTCCATGCGGGGATTCTTGGGGTGTCTTCCCATGCATTAGCCATCGACAATAAGCTTTCTTTATTAAGAAGCAGCGTAGACTCACTTGGCCAAATAGATATCGACGTTTAGCTGATGGGCTTGCTGTTGCCCCAACAGATACCTCAGTAACCTTGGGCATTCTATGCCGGTCACATCACATTTAAGTCCATAAGTAAGGCCTCTGTGCAGTGGAGAAAATTCAGAGAGTCCCTGAGCTACCAAAGTGGGACCAATGAAAGTGTCCCATTGCCCTGTACTGCATGAATATGCAAGTTGGCTTCATGATCTGTGCTTGCTTGACACTGAACACCTACTTAGAGCTGAGATTCTAAGCCCCTGCCATAGCATGGGACCTTTCTTATGGGTCGGGAACATTCAGCAGTATTCATGTTACTTACAGTGCCAGCTTGCCGTTTGCAAACCGTGCGTCCTTTCATTGCCCGTTTGAATCTGGAACGTTCAATTTCCCAAGTGTGACCCGAGCGTTGGTTGACAGTTGTCTGAGAGCTGCCAGGGTAAGAGGGGCTCTGAGTCATTATAACTGGGGAACAGCAGCCTCAGTTGACTTGTCGTCACCTTTTGGCTAGCAGCGCTGTCGGAGGGGCTTATCCACTGTCAGCCCTAAACAGGACAATGAAAACCCGTAGTGCATGGTGTTGCTTGTCTGTGGCCTAGCTGTGTAAAAGGGGTAATGGAAGCAAATTTAACTAATGGGAGTGTAGTATAAATGATCTAGCTCTGTAAATATATATGTTGGTGTGGATATAGTACACAGCTGTAACGTACAAACATGCTACTTGTTGGGTTAAGGGGAATGTGTTCTGGTCCTTTTTTTCTTGTCTTTTTTTCTACCTAGTTTATTTATTGCCCGTTATGGAGCAAGCTGCCGGTGGTGTGTCATATAAGCAAAGTTATAAAAAAGACCAGCGTCAACAATTCCTTTAGTTTCATCCATATCTTTCTCCAGTACGCACACTTGCTGAAAGGCTAGATCCTGCATGGTGTCATTTATGAATAAATGTATGGAATTGCACAGGCCTGCGTTGTTCTGTGGGTCGAAAGCCCTTCTCTGCTATCGAGGGCAGCACTGTGTGAAACTGTACATGGGAAGATGATTGTTTCCTTGTCATCCTCTAAGCGTTAATCATTTTCTCATTCAGAAAGTAGTGCACCTGTTATTAAGGAAATTAGGAAGTAATATTGCAATGGAAAATAATAATCTACATGTTGTGACAATATAAGTTATATATATATATATATATATATATATACAGGCTGCAGCCTGTATGTAAAACAAAAATTCTTAGAATTGTACAGTGAAATTTAAAAAAATGTTGTGTTATGTTGTGTGTTAAGGCGAGCAGTGTCGAAAACCACGAAAGAAGGTAAAAACATACACCAAACAAGGGAAAACTGCATCAGGGTAGGAACAGTGTAGAAATCCACAATGGCATACACCAAACAAGGGAAAACTGCATCAGGGTAGGAACAGTGTAGAAATCCACAATGGCATACGCCAAAGAAGGGAAAACTGCATCAGGGTAGGAACAGTGTAGAAATCCACAATGGCATACGCCAAACAAGGGAAAAGTGTATCAGGAGAAAGTTGTAGTGGTAAAAAATTTCTAAAAACAAGAAAACAATGGCCACAAAAGTTACCCTAGAACTGAATCAACCCAGTCTCTACTAAATCGTTACGATAGTGAGCATCACAAAGCTGATATTTGTGGTAAGGCTTGTCATTTGTAACCAAGGCTGACTTCTTATCGCCTTCATCTGGACGGGTTTATATTTGGAGTAAACCATAGGAGGCCTTCAACCCATGCTGCCTGTTTCCAACGGCTGAACCTGGTGCTGGATCTGTTATTAAATGAGCAGCCATGTTGTGGGAGTCGTTGGGTCTGATTACAACTCTGCGTGGTAGAACAACCATGAAACGAAGCCAATTTAGGTTACATTGTTGCCTCAAATTGTTCAGAAATTCCCAATAATAAAAAAAAAAATGCTCACATAAACATGAACACCTTCCATCGCCTCCCTAATCACCAGATCTCCACATCATCAAACCTTTATGAGTGTGAAGCTTTCCACTTCCTTCCTCTTTCAAAGAACTGGTGGCTTTATTTCTTGAATAATGGTCCAATATTCCATTAGAAACAGTTAAACATTTGTATAGCTGTATTCAAGGATGGATTTAAGCTGTTCTGAAAGAAAACTGGATTGGTATTTCCATTATTTTGTTTGAGTGTGTGTGTGTGTGTGTGTGTGACCAGTAGATTGGAAGTGTAAACCTGGGCATTGCTTTTGTGTCCTTAAACAAGTTACTTAACTGGTAATTGCTTCAGTAAATATTGGATAAAATTGCATGGTAAGGAACTTTTTACTGTAGTGTGTCACGTCTCGTAGAGAATGCAAGTTAGGGCGCTGAACGTCAGGGGAAATTAATAACCTGGGCCATATAATCGGAGTGAAAAATATTACACTTGACCAGAGCTGAGTTAGAGAACGAATCAAATATGCCTATTTTCAAAAGTAAATCGATGGTTTGATCCAAAGGCGGACATTGCCTCTACGCTGTCTAATTCCTTCCTCCCCCTCTCTCTTCGTAGCCCTCACCCTGCGAATGGTGCCGTTGTGAACCCAACAATGAGGTACATTGTGTGGTGGCTGACTGTGCTGTCCCGGAGTGCGTCAACCCTGTCTACGAGCCTGAGCAGTGCTGTCCCATCTGCAAGAATGGTAAGGCCACTTCCTGTCTGAAATCAGACTATTCTGGGTTAGTATATTATCTGCAGAAACTAAGACAAGGACGCAGACCATTATTTTAGCAATTGTACCATCAAGGGCACTGTTGAAATGAATTCATACTACATTGAGAGTTAAGATATCTATCCTCTAGCTAGTTAGCCATTAATCTTGATAATTACAACAGCTTCTCTAGTCTTTGCTGCAAATTGTATGGTATATGGAATTTTTTGGGGGGAAAAGGAAAAGGAACAACAGTGAAAATATTAGTTTAAATAACAAAGGGGCTTTAGCTACATGGGAGCACTCCCAGCCTTTGCAATACAGAAAGAATGTTCCTGTGGTCCTGGGGCCTTGATTTCTGAGAACCACAGGAAAGAAACAGAACTAGTCAGATGGAAGGTAGACTGAGGGTGAAAAGGTCTTGAAAAAAAAGGATAAACTGGTTTTATGATTTACCTGGAGCGGTGCACACATAATTTATTGGCATTTCGGCAGGTGTACAAGAAATTAGTCATGTCAGGGTTATGGATAAATGCATTAAATTCAAAGTTTTCTGTTACATAATGCATACAGAACTGAATCTGTATTCCCCCTCATTAAGCATGTCAAAACTCCGCCCACTACAGAACATCCATGTCCCCCACATTATAATCCTGCAGATATGGAGGAGAATATAGCGTTTATAGACTAATCCTAGTGTAGATTTATGTGTTAGCCGGAATTTATGGTTCTCCCTGCACTCTGATGAGGGATCTTGCATTTCATTATGAATATAATGCAGGCAGGACAAACAGGTCCAATTAATTAAGAGAATGTGGAGTGAAATTAATTGGCCTACTGGGAGACCTGTATAACCCATCTCTTCAATGTCCCTGTCACTACATTCTAATGGCCAAATTACAGTAAAAAGAGTAAGGTGGTTATTGGTTGAAGCTTATGCAAGGGAAAATGAGGAGTCAGCTAATTCCTTGCTTCGAAGGGGCGAATCCTGAGAGGCACGCAGAGGGGATGTGTAGCTGTGAGTGCGGAGGTCTACCGTCCATCCTGCTTGGCTGACCGTGCAGCTGTGGGGCGAGGGGTAAACAACCATCTGTCCCGATTGACTGACTGTGCAGCTGTGGGGAGAGGAGTGGTTAACTGTCCGTTCTGCATGACTGACTGTGGAACGACCGATTGTGCAGCGGTTGGGGGATCAATTGACGGCACTGCTGAAGACAATTAGGGCAGTGGAGAAATGGCATGAGGAGTAAAGTCACTTAGATGGAAGTGTCCGTAATGATTGCTGGTTTGATGTCTGTTCTGGATCTTTGATCAATAGCTGGGTGGACTCCTTATGAAACATACAGCATCAAGCCAGCCTTTGTATCTGGTTCTATTTGTGTACATTCATCTTTGTCACAACGCATAAAAATTAGCTTTGGTCTTACTTCGAACATGTCTCCAAGGCATAGACAACCAGGCACAAACTCATTTCTCTGTTGTCTGACCAAATTACGCCCCAAGCTTGACTTGATTGGGAGAGAATCGGACACAAGAAAAACAACCAGCAGAATAATAGTTTTCTCCACCAAGCACGGAGACAATGCATAGGCAGGTTTAAAGGGGCGTGTTATTTTCCCTTTCAAACCACATCTCGGGGGAGGCCTTTGGCCGCCTCACACTTCTCAAAACGTCTAACCTTCAACCGTTCATGCTTTGCTTTCATGTAGGTTAAGGAGGGTCATTAATGCATTAAAATTGTCCTTGCAGGTTTATACTAGCCTTGCTACCATTCTTCTTATTCAATTACAGTTCAACACGGTATATACTAAGGACTTAAAACCGAGACGAGATGAACATCAGGTTCCCTGTTCAGCAGTTTAATTTGGATCCTCTCTAAGTTTCACAGAGGAATGCAAGGTCCTTGGACATGATCATGATCAACATTGAGTTTCTTGTTCTTCAATGTCTTGGGGTTGCTGTGTGCTGTTTTATGTCCTACCCTCTGACAACCTCTGACAGTTATGTTGGACACATCACAGACCCTAACTACAGACCTGTAGAGCATGTAGTGGTTGCTCTTGTTTGATGTAATATGTGATACTAAATAGAAGTGTTTTTTAGGACTAGAGAAACAGAATGTTCCTTAATGAGTTTTCTATATTATTGAACATATTCATACTCTAGCAGAAGGAATGAAAAGAGGAGGGACCAGTTCAATCACATGACCCCTGTTCCTAATGGTTTCTCCTTCGTCACTGTGAGTTGAGCATCTTTGGCAAACAGAGATTGGCTGGGACCAAATCATTTCTACTCATAAAAAGAAAAATGTTATGTAAAGTGCGATTAGCCGTTTGCCAAAGTCCCAGCCATTGTCTGTATCTCAGGGGGGTGTGAGTATCTACATGGCCCCTGTAACTTCTTGAATCAAAAGTTAAACGGGCCACGTAGTACAAACTGGATTTTCCAGTTTTTATTTTTTATTGTATATGCATACTTCGGGATAAAGCAAAACTGATTTGAAAAGTGGAATTTTCGTACCTAAATTTGACAAACATTTGCCTGAAATTACAGTTTGTTTTATGTTGTGTGTGATTTAGGTTCCTCACGTGAGGTCACTGCAGGATCTCATTACTCATTATCGATTACTTGCACGAGCCTCCTTCCACAGCTACCTTTGCCAGGCACCTGGGTGTTCTTCTTTGTTGGTGCCAACGACTGTAAATAGATACAGACACCCAGAAGTCTGATGCCTTCCCATTACATTAAATGGCATCCTTTGTAACACTAATACACTACTAAAATGCACACTAACTGTCGCCATCATGAGTTGTCTGCCCATTGAACATGCACAGTATTCACCTGCCTCATGAACTATGTGACAAGAACAGTCTCTGGCCATAGAGCATGCTCACAGGGTTAGATTAGTGTGATCAGGTGATGTAATCAATGTGAGAAGCACACAGGAATGCGCCTTAGCCTCAGTAATGATGTAGCCACCAACATAGGTACAGTACATTGATAAAGCAATAGGTCTACTCCATGTAATAGCGTAATTGTATAATTGTATACTGTGTTCTATTGCAAAGTAATGGTTTTAAAATTCATTATTTTAAGTATTTTGTGGTGCCAATAAATCTAATTTTGAAAATAAATTTAAGTTCAACAGTTCCAGCTGTTTAACTGCTAATTAGCATTAGCTGAGCCTGTTGAATATATAATCACGCTTCTTGGCAATGCAAAAGATAATGCAGGCTATCAATATATATGAAAATAAAATGCGCAGCTGATAAACTTTCTGTAAATTTTTTCAGTCTTGCATTGAGAGAAAAAACGATTACCAATCATTAGTATTTAGTAAAGTAATTATTTTTTATAGGTGCCCCAGGTTTAGTATTGTTGAGAATATTTTCTTTGCCCTCTGCTAATTTTGAGAACAGACATCTGGGTCCTGCTTAACATTCAGAAACAGCTGTAATTGTTTGACAGCTGCTGTCTTGTGCCAACCTACGTTTGGTTTCAAAACAAGCAAATCAAGTGCCTGCTCCTCTCACAAACTTGAGTTTGTCTTTCCTTTGACCATACTTGGCTGTCACTGCAGAGGGCAGCAAGGAGCGAGATGAGTCCGTCTATCCATAACTTAAAACTGACACACAGTCTACAGTTAAATATAATTGTCTATGCTTCTACAGATGCACTGGATGTATATTAGGCATCTAGATTTGTTTTCTTTTTCAATGTACAGGCCTGAAAACTTGTCTACATGTGTACCCTTCAAGGTTACCCAAGAAACCGCGTCCTTTTGCAGACAGCGTTTGCCGGGCGGTAAACAACTGCTCTTGGCAGTGCATTGACTCTGGAGGCCTCTCCCTTGCCTGGGTTTATTTACGACCTTTGTAAGTGCCCTGTGGATCGATTGAAATTAGGCCTTGGCAACTGGTTGGGTTGTCTGCCCCAGACTCGCTGATCGGTATGCCACGTTAGGAGGAGCTGCTCACGAGGACTGCAGAAGCAGACTGCAGGAGGTGCTGTCTCCTTCCCCACACAATCACACCGTGACATCAGAGCTAGGGGCGTGGAAGTGAGCCTCGGAGGCTGTGTGTTTGTTTAGTAATGGCGATGGAGCGAGCAAAGAGGCATCAGTGCGCTGCCGTTCCACCCTGGCATGCTTCTCTGCCCTTTGCTGAGGCCGGAGTGGCACTCGGTCAGGCTAGTGAGCCCGGGCAGGCTTGCGATCTGAGCCCAGTCAGGCTAGTGATCTGAGCCCTGTTAGGCTTGTGATCTGAGCCCAGTAGGCTTGTGATCTGAGCCCAGTCGGGCTTGTGATCTGAGCCTGGTCAGGCTTGTGATCTGAGCCCGGTAGGCTTGGGATCTGAGTCTGGTCAGGCTTGGGTTCTGAGCCCGGTCAGTCTTGTGATCTGAGCCCGGTCAGGCTTGTGGTCTTAGTTTGGTCATCTAGTTATCTGAGCCCGATCAGGCTTGTGATCTGAGCCCAGTCAGGCTTGTGGTCTTAGTTTGATCATCTAGTGATCTGAGCCCGGTCAGGCTTGTGATCTGAGCCCAGTCAGGCTTGTGGTCTTAGTTTGGTCATCTAGTGATCTGAGCCCGGTCCGGCTTGTGATCTGAGCCCAATCCGGCTTGTGGTCTTAGTTTGGTCATCTAGTGATCTGAGCCCGGTCAGGCTTGTGATCTTTGTTTGGTCAGCTAGCCCGGTCAGGCTTGTGATGTGATGTCTCAGTCAGCTCAGACTTAAGTCCAGTGATTTAAAAACCTACATGGGCCTTCTGTGGACGTTTGTGGGCGTAGCTACAGAAAAGATGAGAAGCACACGTCGAGCGTAAATTATTTATCAAATAGCCGTGGGCTAGAGGTGCAGTAAGGTGGTGTGCTATGCAAATGGAGATCAGATTCCTATGCTCATTCTCATGATTGTGCCTATGATGTATGTCACTCTATCCACCGCTCTGTGTTTTGGTGGCACAGAACACATTCAGAGAATTATAGTTAACTTAAATTCATTTTGATGAATGATGATAGCTGGTTATCAAATGGGCCACAGAAATAGTTCACACAGGATACTAGGTTATCCCTATTCTCTGCTACAAAACGCAGATGGTGGATACTTTATTTAATTGCATGCCTTCTTTAGCTGCACTACTTTTTTTTGACAGACAATCGATAAGGAGTGTACTTGTAAAACCTTAATATAACATGCATCGATGCAGCATTGTCATGATTGCATCCTCATTAAAGACGTTTTCAGCTTCATTAAATAAGAAAATGCATTGCCTTACATCTTATACCTTCAATTATCTGGATTTTGCAAGTTGTAATCCGGCTCGTGTCATTTGTAGAAGAGTGCGATGTCTACACACAGATGGCACAAAGCTGCCCGGGCTGGGGTGGGAGGAAATCGGCAGGGTTTCCAGGTCGCCGCTACCCAGCATCCCCTATCATAAAGGCAGCCTAAGGCTGTCAGTCTCATGACATGCCTCTACTCCAATTGGAGCTGAACCTCTCTTGTGGGCTGTGTAGTTTGTGGAGCGTAAAATAACAAGTGTTGCAATAAAAAAAAAAATGAAAAGGTGATGGGATCAGAGGAGAACGAACGTTTGACTTCCTCACCTTGCCTGCAAGTGGTGGCACTTTCGTAGCACGATCATTTTTTAAACAAATGTTACATCACAATGAATAAAGATAAGCTACAGCTGATTTGCAGATGGGAGGTGATCAGAGTAGGAGGCCACATAGGTAGGCCTGTATAACCAGTTGCCTAGGGGCAGGAAATTTAGAATACCTCAGTGCTGATCTGGGTGTTTAAGTTGAGAACAGGCTTTTGAAACTATAGAACAGGCAGCAATACAATCCCCTTCCTGTCCCTTCAAGTTCCAATGCCTTTAGCTTCAGAACCAACACGTTAGTCTGAATGCTTGGAGATGGTATTGAGGGCCTAAAAGTGTTTGCAAAAACCAAACCACTGCCTGGCCCGTTAAAAGACCTGCGTCTTTGTTCTGACGAACCATACCTGGGGCCTGTTCTGATTCGTTCTTCTCCCTGCTCTCTCTCTCCAACGCTGCAGGTCCGAACTGCTTTGCCGGGACGACTATCATCCCAGCGGGCATCGAAGTGAAGGTGGACGACTGCACCATCTGCCGCTGCCACAACGGCGACTGGTGGAAGCCGGCGCAATGCCTACGGCGGGAGTGCCTGAACGGCCAGACCACGTCGTAGGAGTGCCCTCGGGGCCTGTGTCTGTCGAGGGGGTACCATAACGTAAGGCAGGGGCAGAGTTACTAAGACAGGCCCAACGGAGCACAATTCCAATCGGACCAAGGGGGAGTTGGAGCAACTGTCAACAGCCATAATTGGTGTACGTCCAATGATAACAGTTATTTATTTTTGTTACTTGCTTTTGCTGCTTAATACAGACAAGCTCTATCCTGTGGAGGAGTTTGGCATCGACTAAAGTTAAGAGGCGAAATGAACAAGGCATAAAAGCACCTGCTAATGTGCCAGTCATGGTGAGTGAATTGTGGAGGGGGTGGCTGTGGTTCTGAAACTGTGGGTTGGGATCATGTTACTGACTCACCTGGAAACCCTTAACAACCACGCGTAATGTGCAGAACACTGGGGTCGAGAAGCTGACAACTAAGAGTTCGTATGGCTCCTCCGTGGCTCCATGCGCCCCCTGTGGTATTTTAAAGAAATGCATGTCTACAGTGCCATGGGGAGGGATTTCTCTGTCCTCCAATCGGTGCAAAGCCTCCTATCTGGTCTGCTCTTTCCCCTTTAGCGTATTCTGGATGATTGATGGCTCAATGGTGGATGGCTTGGAGGAGTTTGTCTGCAGATCCACCTTGTTAATGTGCCCAGTTTTTCTCGTGGTGCCAAGGTGATGTCGAAAATCCGGGAAAAAATAAGAAAAAAATTATTCCAAATGGAAAAAAAGAGCTAGAGAAAAGGAAGATTTTTCCAAACAGACACCAACTAGGGAAAAGGGATAGGAGGGCTTGAGAAAGTAGAACAAATTGGTAGAAGGTCAAGTTTACAATGCGCAAGGCGATGGGGACTAGTCCATAGCGCTAAGACTAATGATCAGATATTTGAAATGCCTGGATATGTTTACATGGACGCATTAAGAGAGCACAACCCCTTGAGCATTTTGTGCGAGCTACTGAAATATGAATTACAATAAGTACATGAAAATAGCTCTGCAGCCATAGAGAAAGTATTCTGGGTAGTCTAAATGACCCATGGTTTATACCCCAGCTCAAAATTATTAGTTATGTAATGGTTTTTACTCATTCAATAATTAACAAGTGGTAAGTAGGTCAGAAATGTGCTTTCATTCATCTGAATCAGGAAATTATTATTATTATTATTATTATTATTATTATTGAATGTGAAGTTTTCTCCCTCTTCGGAAGAGAATCCGGGAGAACAGAGGAAATCTCAGTAATCATCTGGCTCGTTTTAACCACTCATCCTAGTGATTTCGATTCTGGCTTAAACAGCGTACAGTTCGATTTGTTGTGCAAACAAGCTGGGGGAACCAATAATATATGAAAGAAGGATTGAATCTTTCCTCTCCTATTCAATGCTTATACAATATATTTTCAGCTCTGCAAACCTCATAGATCTGCGTAGCGTTGCAGTTTGAAACAGCTATAATCATTAGTCCAGGACCAGGATGCCATAACCCTCCTACTTCCTCACTGTTTTTAAATGATAATTACCAGCTATCAATTTCCAACCAAAATCATGCACACACACTAATGTGTCTATGTAGACACACACACACACACACACACACACACACACACACACACACACATAAATGTCCCATATTTTCTAAAACAGGACTATATTAAATTGAATGGGCAAAGTCAAAGGCAAATTTTAAAATATGTACTTGTTTACTATCTATTTTTCACCACTAAATATCAGTTTGAATAATTTTTATTGTGGTTATTATTTATAATATCACACTTGCTTTTGTCACTGCTTACTACAAAAAAAAAAAAAAAACAGAACAAATAAGTACACTCCCAGGCCTCATCCGTCAATCAATTATGTCAGCCAATCCCTTCAAGCCCCTGAAAATAACCCCAATTAGGAATCCCCAGTTTAGTTTCAGTAATTCTGCATTCCACTGGAGGGGGGAAAAAAAGGCAAACATCATCACTGATCTTGGCAGATGTTTTCGGGGAAACTGATCCTTCATCTGCAATTCAAAAGAGCTTAGTCATTTGTTAAGTCTTTGATCAGTTAGTGTTGTGCCATACAGCTCAGCTAGGAGACTACATTCAGCAACATTGCTTGAATGGAGTATCGACTCACTGTCTCCACTGCCTTAAAAGCTGTTTGTTTTCTAATAACCAAACATTTCAAAGTAAAAAAAGCATTGACCACCAAAATAGGATGGCTATGTTTTGTGTGAACACAATTTATGCGTTGAAAATCAAAAAATCTAATTTGGGTATATTTTCAAAATGTTTTTCAAAAGACCTGGACATTCCCCATTCCCTGCACTTTAAGATATCTTTTATGACCTCTGCATCAACAGAACAAGATAAGCATTATTTTTCATGAAGGGTCGGAATGTTTGTAAGACTTGTTTTGTATCCTAACAAAAATGACAACTGAAACACCCTGATTGTGGCACTTTATAATCCCCGGTCATTAAAGGCCATATGCACGGGGCCATTCCTCACCTCAAATGCCTGTCTGTCACTTAGAGTTCACCTTCAGCTCCGTAGGAAGCACAACTGGCCATGTCTGGCACAGGCCTACAGACGCAACAGTGTGACGGATTGCAGACATCTCAGTCAGCAGGCCATCGTTGGATTGTCCTCACTGCCTTTGTGATGTCAGGCTGAAAGGACTTGATTGTGTCTGGCACCCTTGTACCTCCCTCTGCTTTGCCCCATTGGTGACTTTCTGCGTTTGTGCATATGACCACCAGCAAACCTGGCACCCCAACCCCCCCCAACCACCAAGTCCATTCCCTGTCATTTATTTTTGGCAGTTGAACTGTTTGCCATCTTTACATAAGACACCATATTACTGTAGCTTGGAGCTATTGAAGATTGTTCTTTTTTAAATGAAACTGTTATTAAATGCGTGCCTGAAAGAGAATTCTATCAAATGTAATGAGAAAAATACTGCTAAACAATGATCTTTAACAAATGAAGGGTATCAAGGGTGGTTCCTAAAAATAAAAAAACTAAACACACACAACAGATCAATACTTATTTACTTATCACTAAGTAAAAATAAATTAACACTAATATTATTTAGAGTGTTGCCAATTACCCTTGCCAGGGCTAATACATATGTGCTTGATAAATCCCATCAAACAATACAACTGTTGTTGTTTTGTTTTTTATTAAGAGAATAGCCCTGGGTACCCTTTAAAGAGAATCTGGTTGAACAACTTGTAAATATTGAGAAACCTATACTGTGTATTCCATAATCTGAAGTGGGAAAAAATGTGTATTATTTATGATGACAAAAATTATTTTGTTAAATAGAGGGATTAAAAAAAAAAAAAATTGTAATTCAGCTGAAGCAAGTGTGTCGATTCCATTTTTCGCATAAACAAAAATAACCACAGTAGTCAGTCTGGATACTAGGACTACTCATTACTATACGTTTGAGCCAGTGGTGTGCAGTCGGCCCTTTCTGGTAGAAAAAGAGGGTCTCCGAATAGCATGCATGCATGCCACTGTGTTTGGCTATATCAACTCCAGGGAATCCCCACATGTGAGGAGCACAATAGAATTGCTCTACCAGCGTCCTGTCCATATCAGGCTCTGAGGAAATAAAAACCTTCTCAGAGAGAACACCTAAACTAACCCCTGTACTTGGCGACTATGTCAATGCCCGTCTACGCTTCTCTAAATACCAGTTTAACTCCTTCCCAGGAACAACTGGACCAAAGAGGCTTTCACATTCTACCAAACGAGGAGATATCAGGGAAAGACAGTTTTTGAGCCTGGATGGGACCTGGCTCCTCTCTTCTACACAATGCCCCCTTTCAACTTTTAATTAATCACAACTCTGGAATCCTGCCCCAGCCCTTAATTGCCTCCCTGCTCCCTCCCGAATGGTGGGGGGGTGGGTGGAAGCAATTTAGTGCGGTGCATGGCAATCAATTGCAATTAGAAGTATCCCTGACTAATCTCATTGAAAGCGATGTCCTGAAGTGTGGCCAAGAAAGAATCTGCAGGACACGGGCCAGAAACCTGCGGTGGGCTGGGGATTTCTGTCTTTCTCGAACGACATTTAAAAGAATGAAATGAAATGTGTTTGTTTTAGGAGAGCCAGACAGTTTGCTGACAGTAGGCTTAATTGCCCTGCTTTACTTTCTCGTTTGTCTTACCTTTTATGTTTTTGAGCTCAGGCTGCACCCTCGATCCCCTAACTTTATGTACGAGTTCCAATGCTCCCTGGAATGAACCCATGTGCCTGAACTGAGAGTCAATTTAAGTTCCACTCTTGGTAATAGATTTTCCCTGAGAGACAAAAATGGACCGATTTAAGTAATAGTTTTTGAAATACGATTTCCGGTAAAGATGGTGGCCAAGACTGTTCCTCGTTTCGCTTTACGAATGGTTTGAATAGCTGAAGAATGGCATGAACATTTCTTAAAAGAACAAAAAACTTTGTAACTTTCTTTGGCCTAACTGAAGTGTTGGCCTGGCAGGAAATATTTACAAACATACCCCTTCCCCACTCCACAAAGTCTGCATGAAACTTGTTTGATAGCTCATTTAGGACCTGAGGCAAAGAAACACAATGCAATGTTGCCATTCGAAAAAACTAAAACAGAGTCAGTAAAGTTGTAGAAACTGTGCTAAGCTATGAACATCAAGACAAATTTATTCTACAAACTCCCCAATATGGGATTACTGATTATGCTAATGCAGCTAGACTCCCACCAACCCACGTGGGAAGGGTGAAGAAGTATTATCCTCCAGTCCTAGTTTTCTTCGAGCCATCCATCTTTTTTTCCCCACACAGCAGACTACACAGCCATTTAGGGCTCATAGGGTTCAGTCTGCACTCAGGTGAACTCCAGCTCATAGGGTTCAGTCTGCACTCAGGTGAACTCCAGCTCATAGGGTTCAGTCAGCGCTCTGGTGAACTCCAGCTCACAGGACTCGGTCAGCGCTCTGGTGAACTCCAGCCCACAGGACTCAGTCAGCGCTCTGGTGAACTCCAGCCCACAGGACTCAGTCAGCGCTCTGGTGAACTCCAGCTCACACCCTTTACTGACAGGAGACTCCCTTTAGCCCATTTACTGTAATGCAGAACCTTCTGCAGAAATGACTAATGACTAGAAAATAAGCTCTATCAGCTGCCCTTACTTGTGCAGTGGAAACAAAATAAACAGTTCCATCAGTATTCACACATTCAAATCTCAAGCATCAAACCTGCACACTCAGATTTATAGATCATACAATTATAGAGCACACTGCAATAGAATAATATTTACTAATAATAATGTTTTTTTGTTTGTTTGTTTGTTTTTTAAGTACTTAATGTTGATTTAGGCAGGTACCATATGATTTGTGCTTCATACATCTTTGGGGAATTAGTCTGAGAACGTTCTTCTGAAGTTTCTTGTCTGATTTTTGAACCCTTTCTCTGATCTTCCTCTGTTCCTTCTGGGATACCTTCTGAGTCAAACTATTGCAACTTAAACAGATGGTTTTCATTCTCTCCTCACAAGCCTCCAGACCTAATGCATGAGCAGGAAAATAAAGAGCCTGTGTGCTACACTTCTGCTGCCAACCAATCAGACCGCACATGCTGCCAAAGAAATAATTTGAGTGCGGGCCCTAACCTGACACAGATGCCCCTGCAACAGCTTTAATTATTTCATGCTCATCCTCAATACGGAACGGACATTGTGCAAATCTTGCTCCTGCCCAGGATAGGCAAAGCCGAATAGAGGAGCAGAGTGTATCAATTGAATAGAATATCATGCCTCTTAAAGAGACTCAAGATGACGGGGGCTGCAGACACAACCGGTGCTAGTCGCACCAGTTGCGGTCTGCAGGTGAGGTCAGCTGCTGAGTCTTCATGAAGATGTGTGAGGGATGCATTGAGCGGGATTCCTTTATGTTCCGGCCCAGACACCCAAACAGCACTATCACGCTGTCACAAGCACTGTATTATGCCGAGATCATGAAAAGTAAGTGTGATATTTATCACAAAGCAGGTGGCTTTGTATCGAGTGAGTACACTTAGTTTGGCAATAAAAGTGTTTAGAGTATTCAAAAAACCAAATTCATATGAAAATGGCACAAATTAAAAAAGCTGATTTCACAAACATTTGATTTTAATATGCACTTCCGAACCCAAATTTTTTCTACTTCGAGGGGAGTGTACATCTGGGACAATCTTACACTCACAAAATCACATCGCAAAATCTTTTCTTCAGTTCACATAATAGAGAAGAAAGTAAATGACTAAGCCAAAAGAAATGTGGAACATTTCTTTCAAAATCCGCAAGAACGGCCTGTCATTTAAAATATAAGATGGAGGCTAAAAAGGTTTCTGGACTAAATTGGGCTTGAGGCGGTGTGCTGAATTTTTAAAAGGAGAGCCCAGACTATGAGGAACGGGCATGAGCTGTACCAAAAACACACGTGACACATGCAGTTTTACTGACAGGACCAGGTCAGACTTGTTTTTATGAACTTATCGCGTTAATATGCATTTTATTTGCCATATTTACAAAATTCAACAGAAGAATTTGGTAAAAACCAACACTTGCTCGCTCCCTTTTTAATAAAGTAAAAAGACAAACATTTTTGTCTGTTAAAGACAAAATCAAACTAAGGTGCACTAATGTGGTCCTGGCTGCGGGTGTGACTGTGCAGTTTGCCTGTTAGCCAGGGCTGGTCTGGGTGTGGCCCAGGTTTCATGGCTGTGTGCCACAGTTATAACGCTTGAATGTTTTACAGTCATCATCATAAGGCCTCAGAGGATAAAGCATGTTTTAATTTGCACATTAGTATAGTTTTCGGAACAAGGATTAAATTAAGTAAGGCCTTTCCATCATGCTCAGTGGTTAATATTGCATATCAGCTGTGTTAGTTGGGATCCGTGGTATTATCCTGGTACAGGCTACACTAGCATGCTCCTCTAAGTATGAGTGATGTGGTATGGTGCAGTCAGACAGACGGCACCCGGAAAGGATATCATGGCCTCCTCCCGAACAGGGCCGGCTTTTGGCCTCAGCGAGGTAGGAGAACTGCTTAGGGCCTTTCGGCTGCTGGGAGGCACAACCACATTCCCTCTCGAGAGCCACTAATTAACACCAACATCTGCAAGTCATGGGTCTTTGTTTTACTGAGAGAATGTTCTTACCAAACGGTACCTGGCTGTACAGTTTTTGATACCCTGTCAACTTTGCATGGAGAGAGAGAATAGATAGAGAGAATGCTCATGCTCACTACCCACATACTATATATGCTATGAGCTCCCCATAGCTCTTAAGAGGAAAAGAACAAAGCTTTAATAGCTTCCCCATGTTTGACAAAGCTCACGAGTATGTGTTCTAATTTCATTAAGTCTTACTTGTCATACACCACAGGTAATGCACTCAGACACACCTGAAGGCTAGTTAAATTCACTGGAGACAAATAATGCGACATGACTGTATTTCTGTTACTGCAGGCTACATTGACAATTAGGGGGCCACTGCTGGGGCATGGGACCATAAGGACCATCAGGGACCAACAGCACTTCTGGCCCCTGGCCCTCGAGGGATAGGGGGGGAAGCCAAAGCCACCCCTGTGATTAATTCAGGTAGGGAAGGCTGGGTCTAGAGATTAAGTGTCTGTGCTCTGATAGCACCTGGGGGACAATTAATTGGTCCACTGGTCCATAAAATATTTAATTTGCATTCATAAAGCTGTCCTCACTCCCACCTCCAACCCAGCAAGCAAAACCGCCCGCCCTCGAGAGCAGGAAAGGCCTCACATCGGGTAAAAAAGTGACACAGACAGCAGATATAAATAAGTAAAGCGACAGGGAAAAAACCGAAGCTTACACAGTGCTGATTGTGATAGAGTGCATGTGCGTTTGCGAAAATATGGATGTATAAACACTGACATGATGTTTTGATATGTGATATTATGGAAGACAGTATGCATTTCCTATAGTGAAAATAGATTCAGAGTTAAGTGTCAAATGAAATGTTTGAACGAACTACAACTTATACAGCTTCTGCTTCCACTTCCTTTCTAATTATAAAGACACACGCACACACGTACACACTCACTCAAGGACTACCTTTGTTTATCTAAAGGAACTTCAGTGCAGCCTTGGCCGTGTACCTAGTTTACGGATAGCTTTACATTATCGAAAGTTTTCTAAAAGATGGAAGTTATGAGAAGAGTTGTTAAACTGTCTGTAAAGTAGAGAACACAGATGACACGGAATGTAAATTGTTGATCAATTTCTGAAAAGTTATCGGAGCATCTGCTATCATGATGCCAAAATCATCCATCTGACTGTGACTTTATTCCTGGGAAGAAGTTTGCTAAGGGGATAACCTTGCAATAATAGGAGTATTTTGCTTTAAAAGGAGACTTCTTCCAGTCCAGCTGTCTCTCAGATAATGAAATCTGTAAATCTGTCGCATTGAGGGGTGACTCTGACCTTGTGTTTAATTCCGGTTAAAGTAATTTAAAAGTTTCTTCATTTTTATTTGGTTGTACACCTTTATTTTCTTTTTTACATTTTACCATTTCGATCTCAATTTGGAGAGGAGTGGGAGCATCTGCATATGTTTAGTGGGGATACCCTCCACCCCCACATTCTCCCCCCTCACTGAAGACATGTCAAGGCATGCCACTTTATGAAAGCAATGGCCTCTCTCTCCCTCCCTCTCTCACTCCCTCCCTCCCTCCCTCTCTCTCCATCTCTCCCTCCCTCATCTCTCTCCCT
>JAOYSI010071086.1:0-22156 GCA_025775065.1 Hiodon alosoides
CCCCCCCCCCCCCCCCCTCCCCCCCGCCCCCCCCCCTGCCCCCCCCGCCCCCCCCCCCCCCGCCCGGCGCGCGCCCCCCGCCCCCCCCCCGCCCCCCCACCCCGGCTCGGGGGGCCATTCATTCTAATTTAGGATTATGGTTCCCGATGCCGGCTGACTGCAACGAGAACCTTCTCTCCCTTTATGGGTCATTTGTGAGTGCTTTTGTTTTGCTCTTTGTGTTTTACTGCCTAGCACACAGTAGTGACTATACAGTGAGCCCTCTACCATGGGTGAAGGGTACTCCCAAGGTGAGTCTGAACTGGAGAATTGGAGACTGAACTATAAGCACTACACAGAAGTTCATTTGAATGAACTAGAACCGGCTAGGATTTGTTCTTCCCTCGCTCGCGTTGTGAGGAAACATTTTGGCTTTTTGCATTTCCCTTTTGATATATCTGATATCTGTTGTCTTAAGGAATAAAAGATAAGATACACATATTTAATAGGGCAGAAATTATTTAAAAAAACGTTAACAATCGTGAAAACAATAATTCCATTGAATCCAGCACATTAAGCAATTAAAAAGAACCGCAAAAGGAATTATTTATAATAAAAATTCAGCTCAAATTTTCTTATGGATTGCTTAAAAATAGCTTTGTTTCCCATTTTGTTTGTTATAGAGCCTCGCCTCTGTTTTTCACGCCTCAGATGCACACATCACTGGACCTGTCTGAACTCCCAGCGCACTGACAACACCTAACTTCTTTCAGGTTGCCGGGGGTTACAACCAGGTGTCGAGTGATATTGCTGTAAATGGCAAAGCCTGGGCAGAGACTATCTGAAGCTCCCACCTCAACTTTATAAAAGGTACCCTAAAAAAGCAGCATGATTTATTGAGATCCCGATCTAGGCCACTACCTGGGAATAAAATGAATGCATTCCCCATGTTTAAATAATGAATTTGGCTTGTAAATATGGTTTCTGGGTTTTTCATTTGGAGATTGCCGCACTGTGAAAACAAATGAAAGATCACAACTGAGATTTCAGTGGCAGCCTAAGCATCTTTTCTCTGCCATGCGTCCTGGAGCGGATTTACAACGTCTCTGCAGGCCAGGACGTCTCTCTCTATATACCACCCACAAGCACAAGCAGAAGGTCTCTCTCTCTCTCTCTGCCATTAGCATCATGAACATATCGTCTACATTAGAACGAGTCGCGCTAGTCTTCATCATAAACAGCTTCATAATGACTGATTATTTGGCCAAAGTATTTCCATCAAATATGATGAAGGAGTGCAGTGTGATATCAAACGTTACACAAAGGTTATCACTCCCAACGTTAATGTAAAAATGAGCAACTACAACGTTTGGGTCCTTGGTCCATCAGGTTAGGTGTGTGTGCCGCCCTCCACTGTTTTAGGTTTAAAATTTATTTATGGGATTCATTGGGAATAATGTGGTGCGTAACGTGTCTCTCTACACAACCCTTATCTCCCACGCAGATAAGGTGTCGCGACAGTTACTATATTCAGATGATTAATACTTCTAGATTTTGAGTTCAAACCTTGAGAATCTGATACCAAAAAGTAAAGTGTACTCAAGGTACTGTATGTATATATATATATATATATATATATCATACCACTGGCGAATGCTACAGCACTCCTGTAAACTGGGGAAAGCTGTGTGGGCGTGCACACATCTTGTTACATTAATAATTAGCGGAGTACAGCATGTGCCTCTGCTGTATGGATGTAATAGCATCAGGGGGAATTTAGCCTGCAGCGCCCTGCTGACGCCGCTTCCCTCAATCCACTTTCGCTCGGAAGATCAAGCGAGGTTTATTGTACAACGGGGTAACACCAGGACACGTACCATGGGTATTTCTGGCTTCTTCTGACAATTGTGTCAAATTTAAATACTTGCAGAAATTCCTAACAATTTTACTATTAGGACTAGTAGAAGTTTTTGTCGTGGGAATCTTGATGAGTATTGCTGCAATGGAAGGGTTTTGTTTTATTATCTATTTCTATTTAAGGGTGTTTAAGCATCTCACGTGCAGCCTAGGCCTCCTGACTCCTCTGATCTAGGAAGCTAAGCTGGGCTGGGCCTGGTTAGTACTTGGATTGGAGACCACCTCGGAATACCGGGTGTTGTACGCATCTCCAACCTTGGGTCTGCAATCCAGCGGTCTCTGAACCAGTCCCGAGCCTGGATAAAGGAGGAGGGTCGACCGGTTCGGGTGCAGATACGGCGGTTGTAAAGAAAAAGACAAACTTGAAATTCGAAGCATGACCTGCTTTGAACACCTAAGGGCATTGTGCCCATGGCTCTGAAGAAGAAGCAGCATCTCACACCCGCATTGTGAGAGTTTGACAATTGTATTTGTTTTTTTCCTAGAAGAGTTTAGAACTCGTCCCCAAAGATCTCAAATTTTTTTCAAATCTTTACACTTATGCAAATTTCCATTTTGCCAATTATTTACGATCACACTTGTAAAATTCCAGCCAGTTTAGGTCTGATAACTGATATTATATAAAGTAATTTAGAGTGATATTTGAAAAGTGAAAGTATCGTTATCTGATGTAGTTTGCGATTTAAAAGGAAATGCAGATTATACAGAAAATGATTGCAATTTTTTAAATTTTTTTTAAAACCTCTAAACCGTTCGAGCACACACCATTTTGACCTTTCCATTTTTCTGTTCTTTTTCTCTGTTCTTAAGTTCTAAAAAAAGTGTAATTTCCAAACCTTTTAAACTTCCGTTTATTGTACTTAGGGTGATTGGTGAAGGTCATGTGCTTCAAATGCGATATTACTTTCATGGGTGCCTGGAAATGTGTCATTCTTAAATTAAGCTGAAGAAAATAAATTATTTTTCATATTCATAGCATGACATTTATTTGTGTAAAGGTCAGCAGAATACCATTTCTTACAATATTGTCTACATAGATCAGTGATAGATTATATTTTCCTGTCTCTTTTATCTAAAGTAGACTGTAACTATTTTAAAAGTTCCTAATCAAGATTCAAAATGTACACCTTCATATGAAAAATAAAAACTATTATTATATACTATTATTCTGATAGTTGTTATTTCAAATAATGTATACCTAATGAGTTAGGTAATATGTCTTTATAAAAACATACCTTCAAGCTAAGCTTAATGTTTATCATTCATCATCAGCCATTTACTCCTGAAGTTCATGCCAAGGTAAATGAGCTGTCAAGGTGATATTCCAATAGACATAGATGAATACTCAACCATTAAATCTATCAATGTTAATTTCCATATTCACAAGTTGCTTTGATCTGGACAGAGTGAATGCGTTTAGGCATCAACCGTATAAGTCATGTAACCTGGGCACAGATCCCTTGAGCTAAATGCTTGTTAGCACCTGAACTCTGGAAATAAAACTTTCAAAAATTAAGCTGAATGTGGGCATACAACTGCTTCTGTATGAATCGAATGGCTTCGCAGTGCAGCAGCATCAGTCTTTAATATCATTCATACCACTACAAAATTCATATTAGACTTTCATTGGATATAATTCACATTGTCATTGTTGCGGATACTGGAAAATCAGGCACAGACACAGCAGAAGTGCCTGAACATTTCTAAGGGCACGCGGTTGTATCTGATGGCGAAAAACACCTCTGAAATGGGGCGTGTTATCGGTGTATACACAGGATGATCCTGGAGGGGGAGAACTCCAAAGTAAAAATAACCCCCAAACTAAATGAGACCACTAGGGAACTCGAGGGTCACCAGCAGAAGATGTGCTGGTTTACTCCTGTGGTACCTCACTGAGGTAAAATCAACCCTGTCTACAAAGCAGAAATTCAGTAGATTTTAATTATATGATAATGCGCCTAGACAGAGGCAATTTACAATTTAGTTGCTGAGCTGACACTTTTACCCAAAGCAACTTGCAATTTCTACATTATTCTTTTACAGCTGGAAATCTACCTCGGGTTAAGTACCTCACCTTAAGTACAGCTGGGGTGGGGCTTAAACTGGTAACCTTCTGGTTTCATGCCTGTCACCTCAACCACTACACCACTAAATAGTGCTTTTAAAAGCCTTGATACATTCACACTAGCGTTACACGCACATCATGTTGATTCAAAAACCCGGCATAACTTGATTTTGATTTCACCCATTAATCTGCGGGCTTCTTTGCTTCTAATCTTCCACAAAACAATGCAGTAATTCATCTACTTTAATGACTGGTCCCCTCTGAGGAACACCTCTTGCCAAGTTGGGGTCCTCCTGACGCCAATCCTCTTCTTTTGTTCTTTACTTTGCTTTGTCATCCGGTCATCTGGACGCGTTCTGCCTCCAGCATCGTTTTCCCCGCGGCTCAATTCCCACGCTTGACCAAAACCCATCTCTCCCAGCTTCAACCTGCAACCGTGGCAGCACAGCTTAATTGTTTAATTTGAGTCATTATTTAGATTGCAAACAACCTCACCTGCGGTTCCAGGTGTGGTTGTATTTGCTAACTGAGGCGAAGCTCAAGAGGTCCAGCGGGCGCTGCTGTAGAAGTTAGATTGCCAAAAAAATACAACCAGAGGAATGGTTGATACATTAGGTTTTTTGTTGTTGTGGTAAACAGTACTTATAAATAATCATGAAGATAATACGGTCATTGTCTTCTCATTCTACTGCATCGTGGACCGATGTGTTTTGCATGGTTAGCATGGTTAGCACAGCATCCCTCGTTGCACAACAGCGCTGTTCAGAATGTCCTCGTTTCAAATTAATTATTGCCTCTTTGATAACGGTTAAGTACTGTCGTTTAATGCTATTCGTTCATTTTGTTAGCATTCAGTCATGGTGAAAATCAACCCAGTCCGCAGTGTCTCTGAACCAGGGCAACATGTCCTCAGTCAACCCAGAGGGTCCCCTCTGCAAGCACACCATGTGCTCTTTGAGTTTCAAATTTGGGATAAATAAACTTTGGCAACCCGCTAACTGGACTTACATAATTGTATTTAATTGCTTTTATTTTTGTGGGTAGAAGAAATAAGACACTTGCACATAAAATAAACACTTCTAAATGCAGTTATGTGATGATTTGTGGGTTTTCAAAGTTTTGATTTTGTCCCAGCCTTACAAGCGCATGTGCAACACGTTTAAGGAAATGAATCAAACAATTGAATCCGGTTTGTCCTGCGTTATCGTTAACGTTATCTGAATACTTTATTTTTGTTTGTAACTTACTGTCACAGATCAGTGAATGCTGATCAATTGTATTTAGATGATTCTCTTTTCCCAACTGAAATAAAAAACCCATTGGTGGCTGCCATGGTGGGTAATGGGCCCCTGCCTCTTTTAAACCAGGGTTTGGATATTTATGGATATTATGCTTTGTTTTAAGCCCTATGGATATTAAAATCCATCAGCAGCCGGTTTCAGTTTGAATCTAAGACCATAAGACAAACATTCGTAGGTGGAGGACCTTGACTGGCAAGTTTACTGGAAAGGAGACTGTAGATTGCACTGACTTAGAAGTGGGTTGATGTCTCAGCATTTTTGTACTGTGTATCTTATAAAGGAATAAAACAATTCAAATGAATTGTTCACAGTGGAAGGAAATGGTGGGACTGAAATATGTGCTTGTCTGCTTGTATTCATCTTTTAACTGTTGTTTAACTTCTTATAGGGTAGAGAGTTTCGCTAAGAATACTTTCAGGGGTTTTAACAAGCTTCCCCATGGTAACAAGCGTTCCCTGCACTTGCTCTACGATTCACGTATTTGCAAACAACAACTCGATCGACGGCTACCGCGTCTGAGGCTCTTTGACTTTAGCCCGTAGCACTTTCTGTCAAATCTCATGCCTGCAAAGTTGCTTTAAGTGGGCCTGCGAGGGCGTGTCTCCATTCAAGAGAAAAATAATTCGAGTAATCTTTGTCATCTTTATTGTTTACTTAACGAAGTCATTCTCAAACCGAATGCAATGCATTTCGATAGGGGAGAGCGTGAACATGGCTGAAACCATTTGATTCGGGGTCGGCAGCAAAAGCTGAGAACATGAAAATGATGGAGATTACCGTGTAATCTCCCGTATTGACCCCAGTGCCCAAGGGTGTGCTTTCAATTTACAACAATTCAGATTAAATCTTTCCCGAGGTCAATAAGAGTATTTATTTTATTTTTTTTCCCCCTGTGCTTAGCAAGGCCCAGGTATAAATAGCAACAAGTAGTTATTAAAATGTAAATGTCATTATGGATCAGGTATATATGTTTGATGGAGTGAAACAATATTGAATGTAGAATTCAGGTGCTTGAAATTTAGGCCCACCGTTGTGTTTCAGTTTGCAATCCAATCCTTGTAATGCTGTGTTGGTTGAAAGTCTGCACTCCTTATGTAAAACTGATAACCGGTCCTAAATAACATATTTTGACCAAACGCTTACAAACCGAAAGTAAATCGAAAGGTAATAAAAAGCACAGACTAAAGAATCTCAGTTTTTGGAAGCTTCTCTGTTCTCTGTAAAATAAAAAATGCTGAGATGTGTGCATTTTATATCTGCTCGATGAACGTACTAATAAAAAAACATCCGTATAGTGTGTGAATGCAGTCATCCTGGCAAGCCCCATGAAACGGCCTCACGTTCATCTGCGTTTGGTGTTCAGCCTTTTTGACGGATGATTTTTTTTAGTTCAAAAGGGTCTAGTTTTTGCCTTGCTTAGATATGACATCTAAGGCTGTAGTCTAATCTGCTTTGAAATTGATCAACCAATAAAAATTTAAGGATGAATACAGCCATAAGGATTGCACCTTTGCTTTGCCAGGAATGTCGAAGCAGAGGACGTTGTGAACATGAGAATGCACCATGCAAAAACCAAGGTCAGCTCAACGGCCACAGACAATTAAAGAGTAACAAATGCAGTAATAATAATAAGTGCAATAATGCAGAAACTCAGTGGCCACTCCGCTTATTTGTATTATTGTCTGCACCATCATTTACCCTTTTATATTGATATACAAAAGAACGCTGAGCACAAAGAAACTGATTCCCGCTATGATGGTTAAAGTATGGCGATGCAAGGCCATGGAATAAGACAGGCAATTAGATATTGCATGGAGAAATGTGTATTATGGGGTAGGAAATTCCTTTTGCGTGCAGTTGAATATAGTTCTTATTTGTTCCATAACTGTGCACAATAAAAGAAGATATTTAACTTATAACACATAACTACTGTGTTGCTTTTTGCAGGCTCAGCTTGCGTCCAGCTCGTACAATAGCTGTTGCCATGGACCACTGTGTTTGTGAAGGACCTGAATAATGTATCACCGCAGCGTAACAATACTCGGAGCAGAGAGCAGATTGCAAAGAACTAGGTTTCAGTTTTGGGGCCATCCGGATCCTATCATAAGGTTCAAAGCGTTTTCACGCGTTTGGTTTGCTCGTTGTTGTCATTTAACCTGTTGTGCAGTTATCGTGTCTATTTGTATATGATGTTTTTTTTTGTTTTGTTTTTTGGCAATGTGGTACAAAAAGGCACAGTCACAGCTGTTAAACGGCTCTGTACCTGCATTTTTTATTTAAAACATGCATCACAATTTGGGAGCGATGTCAAAGTCATTTTGAAAAATTTGCATGCATAGTCTGTCAGTGAAAATTGCCTTTTTGAAACCAGGTCATGTGTTAGTTGCTTTTTGAGTCTGTAAATACGAACCACAAAAAAAAAAAAAAAAACTAGTGAGTGGAGTGGTAATTAGTCTCCAGGCTAATGGGTACAAATCCTGGGGCAATATACCCTTGAGAGTGAGACTTTGCCCCAGCTGCTAAAAAAACAGCTTGTGAAAATGGGTTACATGTGGAACGTGCCAAAATGAGGTGAGCCAGCCTGTGACAATTCAGCTATGAAAATGAACGATGAAAGAACATTCATATCTTTGTTCGTGGGAGTGCTCGGCTGTTCTTTTTAAACATATCTTTTAGGTCTTCCCTACGACCTTAAATGGACAACAAGCACAAAGGGAAACATTATGTCTGTGTCACGAGGGGAATTAAATATACATCGCCCAGGGTTTTTACAATTAATTGCCTCTTACTTATCATAATTCCTTTCATCTTCTCATTTCTGCAGGGTGTCTCCCCGCTTTCGCCGTTCTCTGAGCAGACCGACGCAGAGGGCAGCGCTGGGTACTGTCCCTTCATCGCAGGTTGGAGAGATCAGCGCTTCCCCCTGCTGGTGGACGGGTGTAGAGCGGCGAGGCTTCATTGGCCAATAGCACCCCCTTCACTGCCTCGAAGGACGGAGGGCGATGCCGAAACCATTAGACTAGTGCTGAAACGGTTACGCTTGTTCTCATTATGTGGGGCGCAATCAAGCGTTATGCCTGGTGCAGCCATAGACAGTGTCGGGGTAAAACAAACTCTTTAAAAATTTCACTTAACCAATTCAGTGTTTCGCTACTCTGAACATCTATTTCGCTCTCCTGGTAATGTGAGATTTCACTTAATTATCATGCCTTGTTTAGAACAGCACCTGTCACAATGTGATTGTCAGTGAGCACAACACTGGAAGCCTGTTTCAAGATATAAAACAAGGTTTTAGTTATTAACAAATGATCACAGCTGTCTGGGCATTAAGTATTAAAGGGGAGGGGGGGGTCTTGTTAAAAACACCAGAAAGTATTCCGAGAGAAACTCTCTACCCTATAAGAAGAAACAATAGAGACTACATTCACATTACTTAAATGTCCATTAATTAGATAAAAAAGCAATAACTGAGGTATAACAGCAGAGGTAGACTAAATTCAGTACACGGCTATGATAACATGAGGAAATTTGATGTAGTTTTCATTTAGTGGCGCCAGAAGATTAATACATTGTTTAGGTCACTTTGGGGATGAAATCCAAAAACCCTAGTGAGCAGACAGTAACTTTAAGGGGGGAAAAGACTTTTACAATGTTCCTCAGACTGCCAACGAATCCAGAGTTCACATTCACATAGTCCCGTTGATGGGCAAGCAATCTTTGATCATATCAAGAAGGAAGACTCTCATCTGAAATTGACCATACACCGTGCATAATAGACGTTTCACGCAATCTCGTCCTGTTAATATGAGCTGAACATAAAAATTTAATAACAAGGTGTACGCTAAAATTAGTAGCACATCACCAATTGGTGTGAGGCAATACTTCAGTAATAATCATAATTCATTAGAGAATAAATATAGAAATCAGAGAGAAAACAAGTCAGGGTTTTCCAGGAATTGGCTAGAGGAAAGAGGGTAGAGGAACTTCCTTTGACATTATTGTGACATCAGTCATGAAACTAAACAATTAAGGGGGGAAAAGGGGACTTTTTCAATGATCCTCAGAATGCCAACGTCTCCTGAGTTCACATTCACATGCTAAAGCTACAATGCTGTGGTCAATTTCTGTGCCAGATTCTGATTCCGATGTGTGCCGGACCCAGATCAGATTTAGATATAATAAATGGTAAATAGCTCTTTTAAGGGGGCCGTTTCAGTTGATTACGTTGTGTTCGTGTCATAAAAAGTGGGCTGTTGCCGTTTTTGAGGATTAATGTTGCGTGTTAATACTCACTTACAGATCTGCGCAGACCAACAAATGATGGCTGAATTATTGACATGCGAGAACATTTGTAAGTTGCCTGTCTTGGTTACTGGTTGAATAATGTGGAATAATGGTGAGAATTGTATCGATATTTCTATTTTTAATTAAACTTGCAAATGTAGAAAAATGGCTGTGGAAAAGGTATGCGTAAACTAAATAAAACTATCCTTTCAACCTTGACAGTTTTTCTTTTATTTGTTTTAAGCAGAATTGTGATGTTATTGACTTGGCAGTTAAATAGCTCAATTAAATACCTGGGGAAATGTTGTTGTAATTATTTTATAGCAACCCGGGTTCATACACGCGGAACAAAAATTTTCATTTATATCGCCGTTATGTTGTAATGCCTTTAAATAGGAAGTGCAGGAAAGGCTAAGGCCTAGACTTATCCCTCTATTCTCATTTTGTCATTATTTTAATCCTTTATTCAACAAGGTTACAGCAGTTTTCCAGTTCAGGTGAAGGCAATCTCTTGAATATGCAAGGATTTTCCCAGAAAGGATTATTCTCTTGATTTATTCTATTAGGATTATTCTAAAGGATTGTTAGCTGAACCATAGTTAACAAACCAGTTAACCAGAGTGCACTGTTGATATCATTATGTATTTTGTATTCTTTTTTTGCATTTTTGTATTTTGGGTTGTGAAAGGCTAGAGACGATTACAAGAAGTCTTTTACCAGTTTTCCACATTGAGAATTGACGTGTGTTTAACGGCATATTCCAGACTCTTAATAAATGGAGTGCTATAAAAGTTCACAAGATTTTCAAATGAAATGCCCCTGTCTCTGTACGATCCCAAAGTTAGGGTTAGCTCAAAAGCCGCGATGCTACCATGAAGGCTAAGCTTATAAAACAACTCTGGGATATTATGGAAAGGCAGAGATCAGGGCAGCGGTAGGAAAAGATTTCAAAGGCATTGCATATTCCCTGGAGCACAATCAAGTCCATCGTTAAGAAGTGGAAAGTACAATACCACCTGGAATCTGCTTAAGACGGGCATTAGCCAGAGACACCACCCACTGCATTCCACAGCTGAGTTCAACCGTGGCTTAGATACTCCTGCAAATCAAACCCAACACAGTACATCCCCTAGGCAACACCATCCCTACCACGGACATGGAATGTGGAGGTGCTGAGGCAGCAATCCGTCCTGTGCCGAAGGTATGCAGGAGAACAGACAAAAGGCAATCCACTAAATGAGCAAAACAATTACACAAAAGTCTGGTTTTGCATTTTTCAACATGTCTGTATGATTTTTCTTTTCTTCGCCTTCATTCCGATTGCCTTCGCTTGACAATAAGGATGCGTCAACCTAAATGTCTGACACCTACTGGCTGGTTATCATCAGGCCAGTATATACACACACACACACACACACACACACACACACACACACACACAAATATATTTGATGCTGAATGTAAGATATTTTGATTATTTGATTTTATCTAAACTCACAGAAGTCAGTAATTACAAGTTATGACTGAGGTAGACACATGTCATGGTGACATTAACAGGAACTTCCAGATCTCTGCCATTGTCCTGTTAATGTTCCTATGTCATCAGTAACAATCATTAGTTGCTCCTTCAACTTTCTAAAGGGAATTATTCTGACATGTATTATTCCGACAGTTCCTCCCACAGCCTTCACCACTTCAGATAGCAATCCATCGCACTTTACAGAAATAATTATTGAGAATGACATTAGAGGTAAATTCATTGGATCTGCATGTGGTTTATTTCAGGAGATATGACAGTGTCCAATATCATGTGTAATTGATTAATTTGGTTACTATTACTGTATTGATCTCGCTTCCCCATCATGTATTAATTTAATGCATTTCATACAGTATCTGTGTGCCATTGATCTTGAACTAAAGTGATAGTTAAGGGTGTCTCATTTAAATGACTTAACTAAGACGACTTTACCTAATCTGAAGGATTAACCATGAAAAGAAAGAAATATTGTCTGAGTAAAATATAAAGGGGTGTCGCTTGGACTGCAAATCTGTTAGAGATCGCTCACTACAGCTCACAAGCACCCTTATCAGTGGCTGGGAAGCAAAGGTGAATGGTGTTGCCTCTGTCCTCTTCCCTTACTGAATGAATTCTGTTGTGACTTGTGAGGGATCTGCCTGGAACTAAACCACACTCTCAATCAGACCCTCCCCCCTCCACTTCCCCCACAGAACTTAATCAGCAATCACATAACAATGTAATTATACACCCCTTGTTCCTCCAGTTATTTCCCACGCGATCACAGTCATGCCTGCTCTAGCTGCGCATTGCCTTGATTTTTTGGCAGATCGCTGATTATTGTGCAAGGAGAGTGACTAACGTCCACTTAAAGAATCTCGGGCATTAATCATGAGATAACAGGACTGGAAATTAGAACAAAAGTTCAGCATTCCATTAACAGAATTTTAATCAGCGTTTCCACCTTGCTCTCACATAGCGTGAGGAGGCGCGGAACACAATTGGAGTGGAAGGAATGAGAGTTAATGCAGAATTCTCCACAGGAGGTAAAGGCCAGATGTGCCAAGTGGCCTAATTGATTCTCTCAGAATGGTGCATCATTCTGTTAATTTATAATGTCGGACATCCTTCAGTTGCTCCTCAGGTATCATTCTCCTGGGTTCAAGCATCATCCCACCTTGTCTATCTTCACTCCCTCAGTTCTACGTTTTCAACTTAACATTCAAGGATATGCCTGTCCCTGAATAAACTTTTCAATGCTCCTCACCTTCGGGTCACAGAGCCAGTCGAAACACACAGGTCGATTTATAAATGGCATAACAGCACATCAAATTAATTATCAGTAGCTTTGCCCAAACATATATGAATTTTCTGCATTTGACAACAGGGAAATTTAATTAAGAAATGCTTTAACAAACTTTTGCAATTATGTGTGTCAGGTTATAACTGAACTCAATGATTCTCAGGAAATAAGATTCATTACAAATATTTACAATTGCAAGATAAACACAAAAATACACATATAATTCTATATAATATTATATGTAGAAAAACATAGTGATCAGAGACCTTCTTAAATTAAAAAATGACTAATTTAAGAGAAGAAACTGTTCTTGGACAGGTAATTATTATAATTTTTTTTTTATTCTTTAGTCTGTTTTTTTCAATACCAAATATTAGCTGTAGTTTTTGCTGGACCGGGCTTCTCCCATCGTGCCACAGTTGCTGTTAAGCTTCTTTTTCTCTCCTTTTTTTTAAATGTAGCAACATGAAGGTATGACTGGTTGAGAAATAACATCAATGTAATATTAAGGTTGTTTATGGCCAGAGGATTCATAAATTATCTTAAAAAGTGCTTAAAAGCCCTGAAATTTCACGTTGGAAGGTTGATGCTGGAAAAACTTGAAAATCAGCCTTTTTTGAGAAGGATTCTAAAGTGGAAAAATATTTTATTTTGATCTAATTTGTGGACATTTGTTAAATAGTTTGTTAAAAATATAAGCTAACATTAACAAAGCTAAAGAGGACTGCATGAATTAGATGAAGCCATTTAACTAGCTAGCCAGCCAGTAGTCTGTTGCACTTAGTTTTCACATGGTGTTAAATCTTTAGCTAGCTAACATGAGGGTTATGTGAGAATGTGAAATATTGGTTTGTGAAAATCATTTGTCATCTCGAGTATGTAACGTTAAAGCTCTGTTCAAGTCTCAGCAAATATGTCTATTTATACTTAAAACAGCTATGTTGTATCTGTTAGGTATGGTGATTATGTAACCTGAAGAAACTAACTATACAAATAGTCGGCGGTTTATTTCTGGAAAAATGCATTATTGTATCCTGTATCCCTTAGAATGTCCTCAGTTTCTAGTTTTGTAAATGTGAGATATCATCATAAAAATAAAATTTTGACTATCAATAAAGTGACTTTGAAGTGTTATGTTCCAAATTCAGTCAAAGCAAGGTCGCTGTAAATAATCAAACAATCCATCACCATTATCCATTTATACATTATACATGGTGGTCATGTCTGGCATGATCACGTCATCGGGGATCACTGGCTCTGATGCATAAAGACGCCTCTAATCACATTCTCAATTACGAAAGCTGCTACTCCTAAGCCCCAGTGTTTTCCTGCAAGGTCTTTCTGTCCTATCTGTGAATCCCAAGACTCCAGCAACACCGGAGAAACTCCCCACAGACCTCTGTCAGGTCTGATGCCACTCCCAGCACTGCCTCTGTGCTAAACTCCACCATTTCTGATGGTCAGCCGTCCCTCCGCTAAACTCACCGTGAGCTGCACCACACATGACATCAGAGACCCCGAAGCCGACAGACACGTGCCTCACGCATAGTTCAGTAAGAAGCAGGTCTCTCTGTACTGATGTCTGGCAGAAAGGCGCCGTGTTTCAGTAAATGTCTCTGGCCCTTGTTGTTACTGCATTGAATGAATTATGTCTTGTGTTGCCAATTGGGAGGAGCAGAGAAATATCAAAGCAAGCAACCTTTGGCTAGTGTATTTAGCAGTTCATTTCGCTAATTCCTTTGCATTGCATAACTTTGTTAACAATCTGACCTGCAGTTGATGAAAGGCATGTGTTACTTATTTAGCACCAGCTTTGATGTGAAGTGCCTGCAAGGGTTTAAATGGACCTACATTATTTTAGAATTTGAAAATGCTTCGAATTATTTTTTTTTTCCCCTAACAGCGGAAGCTGTTTATTGATACCAAACACTATATTTTCCCTAACAGAATTAGAGCCACCCATTCAAACAAGAGGCAAGTTTTCAGGATTTTCTATTAATTTAACTTAAGTCTGCAAGATAACAAATGAGGAACCCTAGAACAAAAGCATTAAGTGTTTCCATCAACAGGATCCTAATCATCATAGCCCCCTTGACCTCAATAAGGATGTATAAGGATGTATTTTTTCTTCAATCACATGCAGCATTAATTTCACCAATGAAAACGATTACCTTTTTTTTCATGCAAACAATAAAAAGGACAAAACCACCAATAATAACCAGCAAATAATAACAACGTAAAACAAATTAGACTTAATTTTAGTTCTAATGGGCACTTTTTGTTTAGTTTTCATCGTATTGTGAAAAAGAAAAGATTTTCATCATTGTTTTGATTGACAAAATTATCACATTTTTTTGGGTAGACGATGGGGAGCAGTAGAGGAAGGTTGACTCCTCTGATTAGTTCATCTCTGCCCATCATCACGAGTCTCATCCCTGCTGTGTTGTGCAATGTGTGTGCTCTAACCCGTGTGCATGTGTGTGTGGTATTGCGTGTTCTATTTGCAGCTTTTCTTTCCCAGTGGAAAGCAGATGCGGATATTTAAACTATGTTGTTCTTGACAAAAACAGCTCATATCAACGATGGTGGTGTCCACATTCAGTTGCATGATAGTTTTCTTATTGTACTCTGTGGTGGCTACTGGGTTTTCAAGGTAAAGATTTGTATAATAATATCAGAAACGTTTTGCTAGAAATATAAAAGTTGAATTAATACTTACTCTATAAAATCTGGGACAATTCTGACTGCAGTGTAGGAGGTCCACTCATAGTCTTGGGTTCTGATAGTGGTCCACTGTCCTATTTGTCTTCTAGCTCTAACTAATCAACATCCTCAGCAGGCTCAAGTTCAGTAAGCAGGTCAGCACCTCGCAAGCTCACAGGTGCAGTTCTGGCCCGGTGGCCCTAAATCGGGTCACACAAGTCCTAGCGATCCATTGTCTACGGTCCCAACCACTGATGATGTCATGATCCTTTATTTTTGTGATTTTTAACGATTTTAGAAAACTTGCTTAGATAACTTTAACTTTAGTTGCCTTGCAACTGAAAACAATAAGTAATGATGCAATGAGTGGATGTTTCAACTTCTTCAAAAATGACAGGCCACCTGGAGTAGCTACCAAGACCTCTATTGTTCCTTCAAGCAGAATCGACTTTTCCTGACGGCCACAGGAACATAATATTGAGGTATACATGGCCTCACTGAAGAAGTTGTGCTATGTATTTTTTATCATAACTCAATGGTAAACTCCCGTTCTCATCTCTTGGAATTGGAAGCCACTGAATAAGAGAAGTACAGTCTGACCCCAAAGGGTGAAAATGTAGAAAGATTGAAAATCTGAGACAGAGAATATTACCCAGTGAGAATGCACAGGGTTTAATGGGGTTGATAAGAAAAGAATAGGCAGAATTGAAAATGTCCTATCTGGGAAATGGACATTCTGATGGTTTCTCTTTCCAGGGAGCTATGTGAAAAGATTATTTCGGAGGAGCGACCTGCGCTGCACGTGGGAATATTTTCTACTACTTTATAAAAGTGTTGCACCCTCCCTACCTGAAAATAAAATAAAAGAAAAAGCTTTTGATTAGCAGGTTACCCAAGTTTTGATTTGGTTCTAGCCTGAGCTTGGAAAAATACTGGAAAAATGCTGGAAAAATTACTAGGACCAAATATTATATAATTGTGTATTTATAGGTAAAATTGAATAAAATTATTTTGGAAATTCCCTCATTGCGTAATACAAACATATGCTCACTGCCGTTTTTATTTATTATATTTTAATATTAGCAAAGGCTCCTGTGTGTCTCGGTTGGTAAGGTGGTAATTGGCGATTACAAATTTATACATAAAAAAGTTAATTACTGATTAATGTAGAAAGCTCTGCCTGTGTTTGTGGGGATTTTGCCTCTATATTTTTTTGTTTCCTCTCATTGTGTGTGTGTGTGTGTGTGTGTGTGTGTGTGTGTGCGTGCGTGCGTGTGTGTGTGTGTGGGTGCGTCACCTGCAGAAGACAGCCGTCCTGTACTGAATGTACCCTGCCTTGGTCCTGCCTCGACCTGGTTGGGCTCCGGTGACCCCGATTTGGATTAAGCGATCACAGAAAATGAACATACTTGATTGTCAGATCATAAAAAAGCATGTCCTTATATTGGGTCTAAGGCAGTGTTTTAAAGATGTTCTGTATTTCCTTCTTACATCTATAACATGGTGCTACAAGACCAACTGACAACAGCTCAAGCCCAGAATATACTATAAACTGAGAATACAGTATAATGAGGGCTGCATGCTTATTTTAGAAATTGAGACATTGTTTACATGACCTTTTAGAGTATATAACTATATAGCTGTATTTGTTGAAATCTGACAGTGGAACACAGGGTGGGGAGTGCAGTGGTATACTAGGAAACAGGTCAACAGGAGACCTTCATCAAAACCCACAGGTCCTTTTATATTTTCAAGCTTCAAAATGCACAAATTCAAGCACTGTTGATTTGTACATAATCATTATTTTCCAACATTGGTTATTTATTGGATATTTTACCTGTGGGAAATTATTAAAATAGAAATAAAATGGTTTAGATTTCTGAGTTAGCAAATTTTTTATTTGATGTATGCCTTCTCTTGGACTAGCAGAATTACTTTCCCATTCATAATTTACTTTATAACTTAAAGTTCTTTTATTTTCATTGTAACCCGGAATCCAGAATTACAGTTTTTTCAAAAGGTTTGTGAAATTGAACGCCGTTGTTTATTTACTGCACTATATTGGGGATGATTACCAAATAAAGGCGGATTTTCCTTCGGGTGCCATTAAATATTCAACAAACCTTCTACCTCCAGGATTAGTGACCCTGCGGGGAAGATATTTTTGAGTGCGATTTAGTTCCACATGGTTTATGTCCATCACGCAGCAAGCCATCCATGGGATGCTGTAAACACCGTGCTGATAAAAAAAGATCCAAAGACGAGAAATCTGTCAGATCTTCCGTGTTTGAAGACAACGTAAAAAATAGCCTCTCTTACTATAGTGGCTGCATCTTCATTATACTTTAAACTAGAAAGCCATCAGAATTATACATCGTCTGGTATCTCGGTCTGCACGCCACACCAACACAGCAGCCTTGTGTATCGATGTCGTTAATTTAGGCCATGTCTTCCACATGTACTCATTTAAACAATTAAATGTTAGCAGTAAAATGTACTGAACTAAGTTATGGAGAACATTGAGGGAACTTTGCCGGGGTTGTCCAGTGACCCACACCCCACTGACTGCTTTAATCACTGACTAATTATATCTGAATCCTTGTCCAATTTGACGCATGGACCTAGCCCATGCCAATCGTGAGCAGGTGAGAGAGATTAATGTCGTACAGGTAGGATCACTCACCTGAGCAGTCAATGAACGCCACTGCTCGTACCTGGGAAACAAACGTGAACACAAACCCACGTTTCTCCTCTCGTTGTTTGCTCTTTGCTTCTTGTGTTTCACGGTTCCTGATACTTGCCTTCTGGAGCATCTGTCAGCCGGGCATACTGCCAGATTCTAGTCCCCCCCCCCCTCCAGGCTGCAGTCAACTGATTTGCTTTCAAGACCAAAATGTGTATACATCAGTAACACAGTATTTTTTAAAATTGTTCCAAGGTATTCAGATAATTCCGGTGTTGACCCTTCCGAACTAAAAAAAAATAAATATTCATTAGACACATTGTTGCTGATGTTGTTGTCTCGCTGCTGACCCAGACTTGATTGCAATCCAAATATGGACAAAGCTAACCGTCCCCAGATAGTTGGCACATTCATAAGCGCCCAAATTGTGCAAACGCAGCACTGATTCATAGATCTTTATAAGGAAAAACATTCCTTTGTTGGAAATAACACTTCTTTGTTGCTCTAGCACAATACATCAAGTCTGGCATTGTTTCAGAACTGTGCTAGAACTGTATGGATCCATTGTTCTTCAAATTGTGCCAATAGCCTTTCAGCGCATCCCAATACAAAAAAAGGGGGGCCAGCCTTTTCAACAAAGGGGGCCAGCATACAGTTTTAAAGAAAATTAATGGATTTAGCGACTGTAGTACGATAAATAAGAAAGGTGAAACATTCTTCTTTTGGGCATATATAACAATAAGCCTATCACAAACTGAGTGATTTAGACCCCAGTGAAATTTTGTGCTGACCGATTTAAGTTGGAAAAGCAGGGTTTACCTCTTTCCTGTGCTAAACTGGAGTAGTTTTATGCATTTAAGCCTCTATACAAATATACGCATATGTATCCCCTGGTTATGTATATTTTTTTTAGTTTGAAAAACTGCAGGGAAGAAACCCTTCCTGATTTATTGCCCTGTTATTTAACCTAAATTTCCAGATGCCGTTACTGAAAATAAATTGATTGGCAGGTGGAAAATTTAGTATACAGGTCAGATGCATTAAATCTTAATGTCTGTCAGTTTATTCCAAACTTTCATTTGCACCCGCCATGGCCCTGATATGGATTATATATTGTGGTATAAAAGTTATAAGCTACTACAGTACTTAAAGCATTTATAAAAGATTGCATGGTGAATATAGGACCATAGGCTGTGCTATTACTTAGAGCAGGCAAACATTTGAGCATTTTGACTTAATTGAGTTCGCTTTGCTTCCACTAAATATTTATGGTTACGCATTGTATAATGGAAGCTACTTTGTTTCCTGGTTGTCGTTTGAGTTCATTTTTAGAAAAATAATGACAGCTTTTAATATTATTAAATATAAACAAAAACACATTGTCCCTAGTAAAGTCTGTACACAAACCTGTCGGCAACAGATTTTCCGGCTACTGTGGATTGATGGATTTATGTCTGGTGCAGTGCGTATAATCCGCAATTATTCATATTCTCAGTGTGTTTCACCTGTGGTGCCGTTACCTGTGGTATACTGCAAGTGATCACGAGTAGCACCAGTGCTTGATCACAAAATTAATTCTCATAAGACCCCTCCTCTGAACAGCGAGGTAATGTACTGAGGACGGTACTGCGTACGTCAGCTGGAGCAACACATCAGCTGAACAATCTAATTCTTTGTCAGATGTCAAGGCACTAACCGGTTTTGCGTTGTCATCATTCCCCCCCTGGCAGCATCTGGGTCCGTCTGTCATTGTGCAACGCAATGCCTGAACAGGGAGACTGCATTGGGACCACATGGGTGCGATGGCAACACTGGCCTGTTGCTGATCAGGGCCACAGATAATCAGTGCAGTACACTTCATGGGCAGGGTATCACGCAATGTTGCAATTTCACGCGATACTGCGATTTAGGTCCGAAAACCCGACTCAGGAGATTTGAAAGGAGCTAGCGCCAGCTACGTCTGCGGTTGGTGTCAGATCAAAGAGAACCGGTGGTCCGGATTAAAAAGCCCGTCTTCATTTGGGGGGGGGGGGGGGGGGTACCGCAGAGGTTGGGTTCCATTGGAGGGGTGCTCCTGCTGGTGTGACAGACGCACGCCTGTGAACGTCACAGCCACCCTCTTTCACCAGCTTTGCGAATTAGCTGCAAGGAGTCCAAGCACTTCTCCAGCCTATTTGGTATGTATAATTAAATCAAATATAACTGGCACGTCATCTTAACGCACTCATTTCCCAAGAAGTAACTGTATTACAGAACCACATTGTTTTCTGTTGCTTCGTTATTTGGTTTATGTGAACTGGGTACTGAAATCCACCTTAAATTGTGAACTACCGATCACTGGGTCAAACGAATGACAGACCGGGGTTAGCCTCTCCAGGTCCTCTGTCTTTTAAAATACACTGAATTGTACCTGGTTTATATGTTGATATGAACATAGATATTATAATAATAAACAATCCTCACCCGTCCGTCATTTGGGGTAAACCTCCAAACAAAGACTTCAATGTGAAGATATCATTCGTACTCCACTGTACACTGAATGCCCTTTGTAACTTGTTTGCATGGCTTTCCATGAACAAGAACAAGCCAGGGCCCAGGTCCTGAAAAACACAAGTATGCAGATGATATTCCAGTGGTTTGCCGCACACACCCCCCCCCCCATCACATCTGGAACCAGACACCTGAATACAGAACTTCTCCCTACGGTGCAGTTTCTTACGGTTTAATGAAATATGTGAACGTTTAAACTGACTTGCATTTAGTTATAGCAGTTCTGCAAGTTTGTCTTTTGTCGTTGAGTAAGCACTGGGGGGTTAAAACTGCCAAAAGATAACAGTCAGATTTATTAGTTAAGGTCAACCCCCTTAAAAAAAACAGGTTTGCTACTGGTGAAAATAAGTCAGGCTGTCTAGCAACGGCTGTTGTTCTGCTCTTATTTTACGCTGTCCAATTTCCAATGTGAAAAATTGCTTTTACCCTTGGCGCAGAATCAGATTTTCTCTATCTCTTTCCAACAGGTCTCTCGATAATTCTGCCTCATGAAAAGTCGTCATTCCATGCCCAGAATAAAGAATCAGTGTTTCAACTAGCTTTGTTTATTCATAAGCCTTCCGCAAACTCGTCGGAAAGTTGAAAATATATATATTTTTTTTCAATTATCACTGCTTTTCATTTTTTTGAAACTGCACAAATGATCATCGGGTTGAAATGAGATAATGCAGTCGTGTTGACAAATTACCCTTCAGACTCAAAGTGAGTAGCTGGCAGCAGGCGGAATGAGACAAACAGCGATCATGTATCACATTAGAGCCGGTCAGTTGCTGCAAAGAAATTTAATGAATAGATTGGGGTGGTGGGGACGCTTAAAATCGCTGTAAAATTCACAAGTCAAATTGGACTGTGGACACTCCTGTTAGGGCTCTGGCGCAGTTAAGCTGGTCAGCGCTAAGCTTCTCCAGCTCTGCGGCTTTCGTTGCATTTTTTCCTCAAACTCTTGCACGCCTTACTTGAAATATTGTTAACTTTCTCAAAAAAGTTGGCACCAACACTCAGAGTGTTACGCAGCCCGTTTGTACATTTCTCTAACACACTCATAACACATCGCAAAATGAAACGAGTGAATGAAAAGCTCACGATCTGTCTCACAATAAATTCCGAAAAATATTGCAATAAACACTAACTGCAAAACATCAAAGTGTCAATCAAAATTGTCTTTGTTCCATTTTTTGAGAAACGTAAAATGCAAACTGCACCTATAGCCTACAGCAGAACCCAAACAGAAATATTTTGACGGGAAATATGTTTAATACAGTAAAATACTTTCCGATAAAGGCTCAGTAAACTGGATTAAAAGTATAGTAACAATTCTAAATAAACAATAACTGAGCAAAGATTAACTCAGACTGGATCTTTCCGCTAATTATCCAGTCTTTGATTTTTGTCCATCCACATAGTTTCAACTACATCACAACGTCTATTTTCCCTTCAAATACACTGTCATTAAAACATTTGTGCATGACAGAGCCATCTTTGACATGCATCTGCTGTTATCACCCGACAATCGTTCATTAAACCATTTTCGTTAAAGCTTCATTAATGTTTTTTTTAACGTAGAAAGCGCTGCCCTTCGATGTGCCTCACTCCAGAGAGAGAGAGAGAGAGAACACAGTCCAATTTGAGCCGCTTCACCGTGGCATCTATAATCCGGACACGTCTCAATAACAGCTATCTAACATTGAATACTATACTCTTAGTATAGTAGCAGATGCAGGGACTATAGATGTGCATGATCTAAACAATTGTGATTATGAACAATTATTGATTAAAATGAAGTAAGCAATTGTTTAATTTATTTTCTCTGGACTGTAGGTAACCGGAAGCAGTTGTGAGCTCCTGATTGGATATA
>JAOYSI010071097.1:6664-20000 GCA_025775065.1 Hiodon alosoides
GCTCTCTCTCACTCGCTCACACTCACTCTCCTTCTCTCTCCCTCTCTGGCTCTCTCTCCCTCTCGCTGTGTCTCGGTCCCCCCCCCCCCAGATCATTCAGAGATTTCTTAATTTTGTCAAAAATGAAAAAAACATGCAGTCTGCTAACTGTGGAGATGTGATGTGCAGAGGTTCACCTTCTCACCGTGTCTCCGTGTTTGAACCTACGGTTTCACACCTGCCGACAGTGTTGACTCCACACTTTCATCCTGCTCTTTGCCAAAGCTGTTCTTGGTCTGTGGGGGATGCCGTACTCTTTTAGCATTTAAGCATTTAACACCCGATTAGCGTGAGATTTCAGACCAGAATTATCATTTGATTGGGGTCGACTTTACAATTTCTCCTTGACTTGTTTTAGAAGTGCAGACAGTTCTTGCACAACCATATGGAGCAGTTGTGTCTATAGTGTCTTTAGTGTTTTTCCATTATAAATGTGTTTGACAGGCCCTACTGTGTGTCACAGGAGTTTACAAGTAGGGTGTATGAATAGAGAACAATAGCTCTGTAGCCCCTTTGTGTCAGCAAACAGGCCACAGAGCGCTCGTAGTTTAATGCCAGGTTGTAAAAAACCTGATGGTATGGCTGAATAGTGGAGATTTCCCTGTCAGTGGACTTCCTCTGGTCAGTAGAGCTGATCTCAGCACAGGCGGAGAGGGATGTGTGAATATCCAGTTTTACCAAATTTTTTTTTTTTATGGATATGGTGTTCAAATCTACGCCGTAATTTATATCATACCTGGAGAATTGAGGCTGGCTAAGTCATCAGCAAACATTGAGATAAACACTTCCCTGGTAATCGCAAATCAGCGGATTTAGCACGATCCCTCGTCAAATAATGTTACACGCCAACGTCTCGACATCTTTGTTATCGCGTTGGTAGTTGTGCAATACAAAAACCTTACGAGTAGTTAGTCATGGGACCTAATACCCAATCTTTCGTTTGTGTGTGTCTAACAAAACGACTTGCCACTATCCCAAATGATGACCCCTAACACTCATTCCGTCCTGTTGCTGCTTTATAGTCTAAAACTTCAGAGGGAGATACCGTTTTCTTCCTTATGTGGCATTGGAGATGTTTATTAGCGCTAAGAACCGTAGGCATACAGGCTTAATAGGACGCGCCATGCTCCGATATGCTGGGGATTTCTTCTGGTGTATGAAATCCACCCGGTTTTGATGAATCCTATTTTCTTTCCAATAGCCTTTGCCAAGGCAGTCGGAATTTCAGGAACTGAGATCCATTGTGATGGACTCTAGTAAGGCTGAAAGAAATTTGGAAATATAATTTTTTTTTTTAAATATTTTTTTGTTATACTAATGTGACGGAAGAAACTTGGTGATTCATTACAGCAGATTCTCGTTCTGATGAATTTTTTAGCTAGCTGTGAGTTATTCACATAGGTTCACAGGGAGGGTGCAAAACTGACTCATTCCTCTTCCCCGCCTGTACATAAATAATGCACCCAGTGATTCCTCATCCTCTGTTGAGTGACCCTTTAGCTCACTGTTCCTGATCATTGTGTCCATCTGCTGTCGCCCAGGCGGTAACGGGACGCGCCCCCTCCAAACAGGATCTGGCCCGGCATTGTTCCCTTGACCCAGTCCGGGCGTTTCGGTGACCCCTCCACAGTCACAGTTCCTCCTCGGTCACGCCGCCGGGCGCTCTGCGCAGGGGAGCCGTAAAGCTGCGGAAAGCCAATCCCTGGCCATCCCGTCTGTGTGGCAGAGACACAGGAAAACCTTGTGCCTGTATCCTCACACCGAGACGTTATCTGTGCTCTGCGGACTCCGCTGTCTGTGATCCAGGCTCGTGAAAGCCACACGTGACTAGTGAGTCATTTAATTATGGGATGAAGATGTTTCAGAGGAAGCCTCATGGTAATATCACGCTGAGGGGGGGAGCCCTAACGCACTGTAAGACTTCCTTACAGACAACAAAACCACGCTTTTTATTTCTCTTAGTCTGCAGCACGGCTCTCCCCGGAGTCTGCTCCGGGTTGGCTTTGCAGAGTAACAACAACCACAGTTCGGTGTTATTTGGCTGGACGTGATTTTGGGGCCAGAAGCGACGTAGAGTAGAGATCATTGGAGACCAGTCACATGGGATTGAACATTAATGAGGCATTAATATATTTTTCAGTAGATCGTTTCAGAAAGCGTAATATGGTTTGTGGGCACACGGGAACTGAGATTTAAAGTCTTAAATGGAATACGAAAGTTGAAACGGCGATATCAGAGACAGCTGGATTATTGCATATATTCCCTGTGTTGTTGTTATGCAGTCCGTGTATCACGATTTCATGCAGCTTAAATAGGCTCTCTGTAAGGTCCTGTACTCCGAGGGAAATCCACGCTCACATCTGAACTGAAAAGCTGCCGCAGGCCGAGAAGCCCCTCTTATAATCCATCACGGTATTGAAAATGCAATTAAGCTGCATTTTCCCTTTTAATTGGAGTCCTCAGCAGTCATTGAACATGCAGATTTGAAGATTAAAAGTGCGATTTTCTACGTAATCGTAATGTGTGTTATATAATAGGTTTGCGCAATAATCTCTGAGTGGGCGCCCTCATTTCCTGAGCCTGGATATTTAAAAAATAGTTTTGCAGGACCGATAAACTTTTTTGCACAAAATATCTGAGAATGAAGGCCATCATGGCGTCACTGAAGAAACAATGGCGCTGTCACCCATGATCCACATGTACTTAAGTCATGCGGTGATCCATTCTTTCAGGAGACCACAGGCGGGGGAGAAGAGTAAACAAACAGAGAACTGGTCCAGGGTGTCTTATTTCCTGTATCAAATATCAAAACTGTCCTTGACTTTGAAAGACGATTAATTTCCATTGAGCGAAAAGCTGTCTGTGTCAGACCGTAGCTTGTTTAACTGCGGAATATTGTGGAGGTGTGCAGATCGTGCACACGTATCTCCGCCCTATAAAGGAATTATTGTATTGTGAACAAAACCGCATAAGTAAATTTAACTTTCCCCTTTGCTACAGCTGAACAAATTGATCATCGGTTAAATCAGTAATGAGCAATTCTATTGAAAGTAAAACTCAGAAATGCTTATTTGACAGAAGCACTGATTGGCATTTCCCAAGGATATGTGCTGTTACAAGGGCCTAATAAGTATGTTTCTCTCGGAAGACTGTTGATGTAACTCTTTAATAGCCCTTAAGAAGGAAATCGTTCCTTCAATGGTCAGCCACTAACGACCAAGTCCAGTTTGAGGGCCTGTTCTGTGGACTTGCAGGTCTATTTATTTTCAGTTGGTCAGGCTAAAAGCGAAGCTCGTTTAAGCCGGCAGCTGGCCTAAAATGGTTCAGAAAATAGCTGGCCGTTCTGCCGAATTTTTGACCTCGTGGCCTGTCACTGAGACACAGCGTGGGATTAATAGGCCCGGAGCTCGCTCACCCCCTGGGTCTCGGAGGGCGGATGAAGGGAACCGGGAACACTGCCGTGCAGAGGCATCTAGTGGCGGACAGCTGCCAGTGCAGGGTGTCATATTTTGTGTGACATCTGAAGAGAAAATCAGACTTGTTTAAATTTCCAGCAGAGTTTATGATGTAGAATCTCACAAAAGAATGTGTGGCTTAAGTCATTGGACTTCCTTATCTCATGGAAGTCCAATTTAAACATTAAATCATTTAAATGTATAGGTGATACACAGAAGGCTTTATGTATATATGTATATAAATCAAATATTCTGAAAATATGTTTAGATTTAATTAGTACTGTTTAAAGTGTTTTAGTTCACATTACATAATTTTAGTCTGAGGTAAAACATTATTGAACATTATTTGAGGGGGCTTTGCGGTCAATATGTTTGTTCCAATAAGTTCCCAACTCAAAAACACTGTTTGATCTCTTTTCAGATTCTGTCACTGGAGTTCCTGAGTGATCCAGAAGACCTCATTTGCCAGTAATTAGTGCTCAAGTTACCCAGGGAGTGCTCCCATGGAGGGGATCCCAGTGCACTGACACCCCACCCCCCCGTCCAGGACCGGAACAATGTCCGCCTGCAACACCTTCACAGAGCACGTCTGGAAACCCGGCGAGTGCAAGAACTGCTTTAAGCCTAAGAGCCTGCATCACCTGGGTGAGTCGGGTCCGAAGAAAGGGCCCCCGGAGCGGCCGGCGCAGCTGCAGAACCTCAGCACAGCGGGGGGGAGGCCCAACGCCAACCTCAGCAACAGCTACCAGCGGGGCGTTGGGTCTGGGCGCTCGGGTCACTTCCGCCCTCCCGTCGCCAAGAAGCCCACCATCGCAGTCAAACCCACCATGATGCTGCCCTGCTCATTGGCCGGCCTGGACGCCGAGGGCAACCGGGCTCCTGCGGATGCTGCGGAGACGGGCAAACCCTCTGACTACACAGTCTGGAACCAGAATGGGGCTAACCGAAAGAGGCCGGGCGGGGTGAACAATAACGAGGGAGAGGACAGCGGAGAGATCGAGGGTTACGGCCCAGCCGGCTGCCGGCTTCCCGCCAGCAGCAGCAGCAGCAACAACAACAACGGTCTCGCGGACGTCCTGAAGGAGATCGCTGGCCTGGGCTTTGGCCCTGGTTCCAGCTCCAAGGACCTCTTCCTGGGACGCATCAGCAGCTCCTACAAGCGCTCCCTGGAGAGGGGCCTGCCAGCCTCCGGCTGCCTGGCGCTCGGCGGGGGCCGGGGAGGGGCGACCCAGAAGCGGGTGTCCCTGAACAACAGCGCCGAGGTCATCAGCGCCGAAGGGGGCCGTTTCTGCTACCCAGAATTCTCCAGCGACGGAGATGAGGACGAGGAGGAGAGCGAGGGCGACGAGGAGGGGGAGCACGAGAGCTGGGACGAGAGCGACGAGGAGCTCCTGGCCATGGAGATCCGCATGAGAGGACAGCCCCGCTTCGCCAACTTCCGCGCGGCCACCCTCTCCCCAGTGCCCTTTGCCCTGGGGAAAAAGTGGAACACGGTGCCACTGCGAAATCGCTCCCTGCAGAGGATCTGCGCCGTCGACTACGACGACAGCTACGACGAAATCCTCAACGGCTACCCCTCGACGGAGTCCAACGGCGGACACATTCTGGTCCCCTTCGGTCAAAATAACCTGCAAGGCAGCGGTTTCTTCTCCACGTCCGAGTCCACCACCTCCCCGGAGTCGTCCTCTTCTCTGCCGGAAGACTCGCAAACCACCAGCTCCAGCAGGACCAGTAGCTCCCCCGGTCGCCTGCCCAACGGCCTGCACTCCCCGGCCTCACGGGAGCCTGTCTCGGACAGCGCTGCGGAAAAGGGGCCCGTTCAACGTGGGCTGCGGTCGCCTAAGGCCACCGAGACCCACAAGGCCGTTCTGGCCATCCGCCTGGAGGAGAGAGACGGGGCCCAGAAGGAAGGGGAACCCCTCCCCCAAGCCCTTCCGGGACAACCAGTCACCATCAGCTTCAGCCCCCCGGAGGAACAGGCTAAGCCCTACCGTGTGGTCAGCCTAGAGAAGCCTCCCGTCTGCAAGCCGTACACTGTGGTGGACGTGTCCGCGTCCATGACCCACGCTGAGGGGCACTATGCAGACAATGCCCCAAAACCAAAGGGGTCTTCATTCTCCGCCACCTCAGCCTCCTCCCCCAGTTCCCCCATAGGTCACCCTCTGTCCCCAGCGTCCCCGCTTTCCCCCACCTCCCCGACGTTCTCCGGGCCACTGAATTCCTCCCGCAAAAAACCTGGCAGCATCCGCTACCAGGAAGTGTGGACGTCCAGCACCAGCCCCCGGCAGAAGATCCCCAAGGTGGAGCTGATGTCCGGGGGTCTGTCGTCCGGTCCGGCCATCCCGCCCAGACTCTGCAGCCACAAGTCGGCCCCCACCTCCCCCACGACCGGCCTCTCTTCGTCCTCCCGCACAGTGCCTGTGAAGTCACCCAACCTTTCGGAGATAAAGTTCAACAGTTACAACAATGCCGGCATGCCCCCCTTCCCCATTATCATCCGCGATGAGCCCACCTACGCCCGCGGCTCCAAGAACGCTGTCAAAGTGCCCATCGTGATTAACCCCAGTGCGTATGACAACCTGGCTGTTTATAAGAGTTTTCTGGGCCTCAGCGGCGAGCTGCCACAGCCAAAGTCCGGGGGAGGGGGACGGGTAACCAGCCACACATATGAGGAGATAGGCTCCTCTGAGAGCGTTCAGACCTCTCCTTCAGAGATGTCCGCCAATGGGAAGGTTGTAGCTGAGAGAGCAGCTATCGAAGATAGAAAAACGGGGCAGGCGCAGCAGAAAATCCAAGAGATCCACGCAGGAACTTCTACGGAGTTGAGCTCTACAGCCAACATGGCCCCCACGACGGCTGCCCCTGCCTCGACGGTAGGCCTAGCTAAAGGAAGCTCCGCTGCTGCGTCCTCGGGCCACCACTTCAAGGCTAGTGGGGAGGCAGCTTCTAGTCCGGAGGGCAGCGGTGAGCGGCTGCCGTCAGCGGGGCCCGGTGCAGCCCATCGGGAGAAAGCCAGCGCCGTTTTGTCGCAGATCGTGGCCTCCATCCAGCCTCCGCAGTGCCCTCCCGAGTCCCCTAACGGGCAGAGCAAAACCTGCAGTGCCGAGGAGCTGTATGCTCTGCCGCCAGACGCCATCAAGGACACGCTCAGCCGGCCAAAGTCCCTCTTCTCTACTGCCGATGGGTGCCTTTCTAATCCGAGGAAAGACACGCCCTCAAAGCCGCTGCCGAAATCCCAGAGCGCCTCAGCTGCTGCGCCCCCGACGAGCCCCAAGTCAGAGCCTGGCGCACCCTTCCCCCCTCCCAGGTCCACTTCCTCGCCGTACCACGCCGCCAACCTGCTCCAGAGGCACTTCGGAAACTGGAGCAAGCCGAGCCCCGGGTCCCCGCGGCCCTGCGAGGCGGAGACGAGCCCCGGGGGAGGCGAGGGAAGGAGGGCGGCTGCGGAAAGCGCCAAGCCCAAGCGCTGGATCTCCTTCAAGAGTTTCTTCCGCCGGCGGAAGGACGAGGACGAGCAGCGGTTCCGGACGGAGCGGGCTGAGCGGGACAAGGAGAAGGGCAAGCTGGTGGGGCTGGACGGTACCGTTATCCACATGCTGCCCCCGCCGCCCATCCAGCGCCACCACTGGTTTGCGGAGGCCAAGAACGACGACCCCAGCCAGAAGCCCACCATTATCTTCACGTACAGGCCCGAGGCGGGGGTTGCCAGCGACGGGGAAGAGGCGGACCAGCTGCGTGTGGAGGAGGTCAGGGATACCACTCAGCTTTCCCCCCAGCAGTCTGGAGAGAAAGGGGAGAAACCGGGATCGGGATCGGCACGGCTCGCCAAGGACACCCAGTAAGTGTAATTAACCAGAATCACACACTCATTACGTCTGCAGCTCAATCCCATAATCCATTTAGGAATGATCTCACAGGCCTCACGGATGCCTTTTCCCTTTTTTGTTGTTATTTTGTATTATTTGTACAATATTATGCATTAATGTGTTTGTTATTCAGCGTTAAATTATGTATTGATGCAATGCCATCCAAAGTACATGGTATCATTTTAGCATTTTCTTATGGAGTGTTACTGTGTAATTAGCGGTAAAAGAGGATGGAAGTCACCATCCATCTTGTGCAGTTAATTAAGCAATTATAACCAACCACCAACTGGAAACCGAAACCATCTGACAGCCATTTCTTATGTAAATATGCTGGGTGTGACGGGTTCATTAACCAGAGTGTTGTTGTTATGTGCACGCAAACGCCATCTTCACAAATAAATCCTCATTTAGCCTAGTGTCTGCACGATGGGATCACTCCGTCTTCAGTTCTTGGGCGATTCGCTTTGGTTTTCGTCTCTGACACATGGGGTAGACCTCCTCCATTCAGTCTAATGGTAGACCTCTTCATTCAGTCTAATGGTAGACCTCCTCCATTCAGTCTAATGGTAGACCTCTTCATTTCAGTCTCAGCCTTAATGGTAGACCTCCTCCTTTTGGACTCAGGCTTTCAGGTAAACCTCCATTCAGTCTAATGGTCGACTTCCTCCATTCAGTCTAATGGTTGACCTCCTCCATTCAGTCTTAGACCTCCTCCACAACGGCTAACCAAGATACAGTTTGCACTATTTGCAATTAAAAATTGGGGAGACGAACAGTAATATAACTGTTTATAATGTAATCTGTCCCTCCAAATCACCCAGCTGCGCTCCGTCTTTGTGTTATGAGTAAGCGCAACAGAGACATCCTTACCTGTCTGGGGTTTTCTGCCAGGGAGAGGAAAATTGCATACTGGTAGTTCCTTTTCAGAAATCACAAGGCTAGTTGTAAATACTGTGCATAGATTACCCGGTCAATCTTTCAATTGAAGAGAACGCTGATAAGCCCTGACTCAACAGCTATGCTGATATATTCACAGGACTTCTGAATTCAACCTGAAATATAGATTGGCATCGTTAAATCGTATTTTCTTTTTTACATGAATAATGGCGCATTCATGTTCAGGAAATAAATGATTTTTCATGCCCGTGAAAGGCACCTGATTGCTGCACTGCAGTGGGTCGTGTTTTGTCAAGGGAAAAGGCTGGCTGAACTGAAATCAAGGCAAAAAAAACCTTAATGCTCAGTCCAAAGTATAAGGTAGCAAGTTTAACTGTAAGTCATGTCAACCTGTTCAACTTCATACCTTCAGTGACTTCCTCAGCCCTGTGGTCATGGTCGTCCTGGGAGGGAGACTGCTAACTCGGTACGGGCTCTCTTATTGGTCTAGCGAGCAACGACGGTAGCCACAACGACCGCTTCATAAATAAAACCACGGTAAATCCACGGTGGCATGGAGTAGGCAGGATGGGGGCAATCCTCCGCCCCCCCCCCCCAGTGACAGGATCATCACTCGCTGCCATGGAGAAGCATGTGGGCACATATACATCTGGGGGATAACTGCTGTGAAAACCCCAGCCACGAAAAGAAAGCGTAGAGGGATACCCTGATAATCACAAGGATTAACAGCACTGTTCAGTTACATACCTATTCCCATTCCGATCTGTGATGTTCTGCTGTAGCGTCAGGTGTAGCGTCAGGTGTAGCGTCAGGTGTAGCGTCAGGTGTAGCGTCTGGTGTAGCGTCTGGTGTAGCGTCTGGTGTAGCGTCAGGTGTAGCGTCAGGTCAGGCATGCATGCACTACATGGGTCAGCTTTGAAAACTCTGCTCTGGTTTTGTTCTCATTCTCCCACGGTGTGCAGCCAAAGAGGGGATTAATTAGTCAGTGGCCCTCCCCACAACCATCTCTCCATCTCTCCAGCTGGGTCAGATGTGACACAGTGTTTGTAATGAGGTTATTTTTTCGTGTCGCAAATCCCTGTTGCGGACTGTGTTGTATGATCTTCTAAATCTAATTTAATGATCTGTTTTATGGCCTGAGAAAATCTGGCAGGGCTTTAGTAATCTAGTAAAAGGACATTGCTGGGAAAATGCCACCCCTGTACAACAGTGATGCTGGCTATGTGATATACTGCTACCTTGTAAGGCTCTAAACACAGGACTCTGCTGAATTAGATGCGGGTCAGTGGAGGCTGGAATTTCACCTTCATTATTCTTGAAAGAAGGCATGTGAGCCTTGCGGTCTGTGAGCCTTGCGGTCTGTGAGCCTTGCGGTCTGTGAGCCTGTCTGTGCAGGCGGCCTCGCTCTCCGGTCTTCACCAGCACAGTTGTTGGCGTCGCCCCCTTTATTGTGTTGTCCTGACACCTGTCCATGAAGAGGTGTTCCCTATCTCTCTGTCCGTCAAGGAGTGTTCCCTATCTCTCTGTCCGTCAAGGGGTGTTCCCATCACTCTGTCCGTCAAGGGGTGTTCCCTGTCTCTCTGTCCGTCAAGGGGTGTTCCCATCACTCTGTCCGTCAAGGGGTGTTCCCATCACTCTGTCCGTCAAGGGGTGTTCCCTATCTCTCTGTCCGTCAAGGGGTGTTCCCATCTCTCTGTCCGTCAAGGGGTGTTCCCATCTCTCTGTCCGTCAAGGGGTGTTCCCTATCTCTCTGTCCGTCAAGAGAGATAGGAGTGAGTGGGACTCAGACTGAGTGGGAATAGTGAACCTGACAGGACAGATTCATGGTTGAATCGCTGTAATAATGGCGCTGTGTGTCGGGATGATTAGAAAATGATATATAAATAATTGGAGCCCCCATTAAACGTTCAAGATACTCGGTTTGATGTGCAGTGCAGGGGTGAGTTTTGAATTGCCCCTAGTCAAACTGAGACCTGTTCCTGCGGCGGTTTTTGCATGTTATGCATTGTATCTCATCACTGGCGAGACAGGGATGGGGTTGTGATGTATTGTAAGGGCTCGTTGAATTGCAAGATTACTGATGCAAACTGTAGCTGGAGAGGGGCGTATGGAACAGATGCGATGAATCATCTGTGTAGTAACAGTGTCTCGTTCCGCAGATGCCCTTCTCTGACTGAACGCGGTTCACAGCTAAATGCCAGACGCTGACACCGTTTAGTCTGACGATAATGGCACTTCTCATCTTGGTGTGGCTAAACCAGAAATCACGGTGACATTAACCACCTGGAGAAATCACAGGGCTCTCTTTACACACATCCTCATCCTGCTCAGCAGCACTGCCTGCCAGTCCATGACTGTTGAACGTGTGTTTTTTTTTTGCTCCAGATGTGTTCCCTCTGTTTAATTAGTTTCTGTCAAATTGCCAGTTGAAAGGAGACCTGAGTCAGCTGTGTACCCAGCTCTGACCTTTCCCAATCGTGTGTCTAACAGCCAGGGATGGGGGGACCCCCCGCCTGCAGCGACCCCTCCCCCGGCCAACCCGGAGCCCTCGGTGCCAGAGGAGACCGGCCGCGTGGCCTGCGAGGACAGCGCCAGCCAAGGAGAGCACGAAGAGGGGGGCAGCCACTCCCACTCCCCGGCCTCCAGCACCTGCAGCGCCACCTACAGCAACCTGGGTAAGATTATAGTGTCCTGGGGACGCACCTTCACGATGATGGGAGCGTAGTGGCTGGCAGTGAGAGTACGCCTGCGAGGCACTGTGAGAGTACACCTGCGAGGCGCTGTGAGAGAGTACGCCTGCGAGGCGCTGCGTGAGAGTACGCCTGCGAGGCGCTGCGTGAGAGTACGTCTGCGAGGCGCTGCGTGAGAGTACGCCTGCGAGGCGCTGTGAGAGAGTACGCCTGCGAGGCGCTGTGAGAGAGTACGCCTGCGAGGCGCTGTGAGAGAGTACGCCTGCGAGGCGCAGCGTGAGAGTACGCCTGCGAGGCGCAGCGTGAGAGTACGCCTGCGAGGCGCAGCGTGAGAGTAAGCCTGCGAGGCGCTGTGTGAGAGTACGCCTGCAAGGTAGTGGTAGTGAAGCGGGGATCGTTCACGGTGCACTCATGGAATTGAAAAATGGGCCATAGTGATGAAAAATGGGCCATAGTGATGAAAAATGGGCCATGTGTGATGAAAAGTCCATAATCCATTCAAATTCATGTTTTCAAACTTAACTTGTTGTGCTCCTATGTAACTGATTAAATATAATTGAACCGTGGTAACAAAGCCGTTTATGACCGACTGGCACGTTTGGCTTCTGATCCCCCTGTTGCAGGAAGGACTTGCTTGTAATGTGATATTATTTTCTGTTCCCAGTTAAGGCAATGCTTTTTTTGAATTCGTCGCCGTGCGATTTATTAAGAAACGAACCGGTCAGATGAGGACATCGTACGCTTATAGAAGATCAGCGTTATCCATGTGCCGTAAACACCATGGCTCATTTGCCTGCAGAAAACATTTGACTGTTGAAGATAAAAGGCTTGACAGCAGAATACAGCAGGGTTTTGAATTATGAGTTGTGGTGTAGCCTAAAAAGTGATTTAAAGTCATCCGTATATGAGAGTGCAGAAGTGATTTTTTCCTCTCTGGTTTTCGCCCTATTTTTGTTTCATGCCAAGTCTAGTTTATTAATGCATGTATTTTGTGCCTTTTTAATGAAACTTCAGATGAATACATTTATCAAACAAAATTAAACAGTTATGCAATTGCTTGTTGCTGCTCACATATTTAATTTAGATTAGGCCGAGAGTCAGCGAGATTTTCATTTAGCATTAGTTGATTAGTCCATCAATTAACTGATTCACTTCTGATGGAGTTTTTGTGCTTGATGACACAACACACAATACTCTCTTGGGTCCGCCCATGAATCAGCATTATAGCAAAGCCTGTGTCTCCCGATCGTCCTTTTGATGCCGCAGCAGATTCACTCCTCCAACGAAGCCTTCCGTCCCATCTGCATTACCGAGTACCGTTACCGGCTAAGGGCACAACACATTTAGTGCTAGTGAAATGGACAAAGTGGGTGTGGCCGGGGACACGGCAGACAGTGTCCAACCAATGAGGTCTCTGTCCGTGGTGCCTTTGGCCCCTGAGGGGGAGGGACCACCTGGAATCCTGTGGATAAAGGGCTTAGGGATCAGAGTAGTACGGCGGCGCAAGCCTGTCTATGCCTTTCCGATGCAGTTCTGCTTTCTGCGCCCTCTGGAAAAACGCCTATATTAACTCGATTAGGCATGATAAATATTCCTCTTACTGAGCTTCTGTGTACCATCTGGAAAGGGGGTTTGGGGGGGGGGGGGGACTCCCAACACAAGTAATGTATGCTGATGTATTTTTCTGACCTGCCTTAGGTCTAATTTGCCATGACAGCTGCTTTGCAGCCTTGCATTTGGGGCTAAAGGGGAGGCCCAGTTAGCCTGTGTTTTAATTATGCTGATAAGGGGCTGTGTTCATGTTTTATTTATCACCTGGTCTCGTGGTCTTGAAGAAAACCTTCCTGGCCCACATTCCCCCGTGCAAAATGATCTGTTGTTCTTCCCTTCGCTCGCTGTTCTGTATTAAGATGGTTTACAGGCGTGTCGGAAGATTTCCTGAATTTGACTGCTTCCTCGTTCACAGAGGGAGTTCGATTTCATGCTGACTGGTGCCTCACATGGACCTGCGCCCGGGCAGCTGGATTGTGAATGATCCGTAATGCGCCAGGCAACGCCAGCGCCGGAAAATTCTGGAAAGGAGCATTTCACTGAAATCGCAGCCACGTTACTTCCTGCCGTGGCGGGTTTTTGAAAGCGATCAAGCTCTCTGTGGGCCGTGTGGAGAAGGGAGGGTGTTATCTCGGAGCTGCAGGAGGCTAGTGAGTAGGTTAGGACAGACGGCCCTGGGTGCACAGAGCTGTGGGTTAGGACAGACGGCCCTCTGAGCACAGAGCTGTGGGTTAGGACAGACGGCCCTCTGAGCACAGAGTTGTGGGTTAGGACAGACGGCCCTGGGTGCACAGAGCTGTGGGTTAGGACAGACGGCCCTGGGTGCACAGAGCTGTGG